>JANHFL010009398.1:0-17313 GCA_032468155.1 Oxyrhabdium leporinum | reverse complement strand
AAAAAGGTAGCTCTTTCATGCAATGCCTATAGAGAATGCTCATATGGGAATATTCCAAGACCTGAAGGCAACAAATGACCAAAGGGGACTTGGAGTTACAGAGGTAGGGAAAGAACTCGCAAATGTTGAAGATGAGAGGTAGAAAAGAAAGAAATACAGCTTGCATTTTTCTCCTAACGTACTCGATAGTAAGAAAAGCGAAGAAGGAGATAAACCGTCCAAGAGAGCCGGGGATCTGTCGTCACTATTGCCCGAGAAACCAAAGTCGGACGGAGCGTTTTTACCTCCTCACCCCTTCCCCGGCTTACTCCAGGGCGCCAAGCTGTAGGTGGAGCTCGCAACTCCAGTGAATCCAGATCCAGGTTTTCCCAGCGCGCCTCTCTTTCTCCCTCTCCTCCTCCCCCTCTTGCTCGGCTTGTGTGGGGCTTCGGTCCGGTGTCTAAGAGCGACGTTCATTGAGGAGAGTGCCTTCCTCCATCACTCCAGGCATCGTAGTCTTGGCTGTCGGCCCACAGTACTTCCGGGGTTCTCACTTGTCCTTCGCTACTGTTCCTGCGCCCAGGACACCCGCGGGAGGGTCGGTTGGCCCGTCGCTTAGGGCTCCGTTAGACCCGCGCCAGCTGTCTCTCTCCCGGTGTGGGGGGGAGGCGAAGGGGCGACGCCAGCCCGGACTCTGGTTGGAGAAGAGCGAGGAGGGCAGGGACCGCTGGAGAGGAGCCCACCGGCGTCGGGGATGGCGGTGACCGGGGGTTCGCCGTGCCTGGACAGGTGGCGGCGACGGCGCTGCAGCGGCTCTTCTGAGCACTGAGTGGAGCGCAGCCGCAGCGGTGGGGGGCGCGCGCGCGCGCGCTAGGGCGCAAGGCTGGCCGTGGCGGCGAGCGAGGCGGAGGGAGTGAAGGAGTACAGCACGGCCCGCCGTGCGGGCGGCCTCTCCCTGGATTCTGGCTCGGGCGGGCGCGGCGGTGCGGGACTCGCTCCTCTGGACCCTGCGGAAAGGTAACCCATATCGCCCCTCCTTTTCTTTGAGCTATTCTGTTGGTGCCGCCGCCGGTCCCTCCCTCCCTCCCTGCTGCGTCTCTCCCGCGGGGACTGGCGGTGTTGTGTTCCGTCTTCTTGGGCGTGAAAGGTTCGAGAGTCTCCTTCTCGTCCAGAAGCGGTGCCGGGCATGTGCCAGGAGGCTCCCCGGAAAATGGCCCGTAGATGGGCGTTTGGATGCCATCCACGGCAGCAGCGGTGAGAGAGGAGGGGGAGCGAGACGAGGGACAGTGCTTTGTACTGGGCTGAGCAATGATGCCCCTCTTCCGCTGCAGCAATCTGATCCTAGCTGGCGGCAGGTAACGGCAGTCCCCTTTCTCTGGGAAGGGGTTGCGTGCATGAGCGGGAGGAGGTCAGCTACACAGCTCTGCGGCGGAGCTAATGTGCTAGGAAGCCAGGCGGTGATGCCATGAAAGGATGGCAGCGCGCTTTCTTCCCTCCTCTCCTCTCCCCTCCCCTCCCCGCTCTGTTTGGGTCGCAGGTACGCTGAGAAGCTCCATCTTTTAAAGGCGGGAGAGGCTGGAAGAGAGACTGGTATCTTTTGGCCCGGGTAGCCTTTAAAAGGGAAGGGGGTAAGGAAAGATCTCCCGATACGCTCGAAGGGAAGGTGTGTTTCTCTCAGTTACTCAGTCGTTGGATGGTTCTGGTGCCTGCTCCCCTTGATAGGTCTTTTGGAGCCCGAAAACGGTCAATCTGGAGAGGAATTCTTCCCTTCCCCTTCCTCCAGTGACTGTTAATAGAGCCTGCTTTACAGCGCCCCAAGTCTTGGCCCTACCTGGCGTTGTTCTCATTAACGGACGGGAATTCAATGTCGCCAATAGCAACGGTTCAGCTTCTTCTTTTCAAGCCGCCATAAAAATGCGGTGGCCCAGATGTTTAGATTTTCTTCTCCAGTTGCAAAGAGGGGGGGGGGATTTGCTATTTTATTTATTAGAATATGTGAGAATGTTACAGTATTTTGCTTTTTGTGTGGTTCTTCTATGCAGAAGTTACTGTTTGCAAACCTTAAAAAGAAAGGGATTGGTGGAGGACAAATGAAAGCCTCTAGGTGTAATTGTCCAGGCATCTTTATCCTACACTTTAATGAATGAAATAATACATTTGTTGTTCCTGCCTTTCCTCCAGGAATTTAAGTCATAGTGCATTTTTCCTCATACTTGCAGCACTGTGAGCCCGGTTGGAGAGGGAGAAAGAAAAGAAAAGAAAAGTAAAAAAGAGAGAGAGAGAAAGAAAGAAAGAAAGAAAGAAAAAGAAAGAAAGAAAGAAAGAAAGAAAGAAAGAAAGAAAGAAAGAAAGAAAGAAAGAAAAGCTAAAGTCAAACCTAACTGAAGGCAGACTTAAACATAGGGAAGAGTAGCTCCTGTTTTTACTCTCCATTTTCTGCTTTTTCTGCCATTAATTATCCAGGAGAGATAACTATTTCCTAGTCACTTCAGATAGATGTCTACATAAGCATTCTACTTTTATTAGGCCAAAAAAATAATCTGTCAGGTGTGCCTATAAATTACACTATCTGCTTTTCCGATAAATGCTTTCTTCAGATTGGAATTTAAAAAGGGGGAGCATTTTTCAGGGCCAAGTTGATGATTATAGATCAGAATCAAACAATGCCTTTCAATTTCTCTTGTGTTTTTAAAAGGTAAATCAGCTGTCCTTACAATCTTGCGTCTTCTGTGTTACTATCACTGAGGTGATGCAACCTCTCTCTTGTGGCTTCAGCTGCTGCTGTTTTGTTGTTTGTCATGAGTGTTATTCCTTTTTTAGCTTAGCATACTCAAAGGAACTCTATTTTGTTGCATCCTGTTAAAGTAAAAAGTAAAAAGAAGATTGGTATTCACCACTGATCTACAGCTGTGCAGAGTGTCCTTTTTATGTATAGGCCTATCTACACATTAATTCAAACTGAATTTACAAAATTTGAAACCAAAGTATTTCATTTATGAGAATCTGTAGGATTTCAACAGATGTGATCAGAACAATATATTGTGAAACTGAGTGTTTTTTGCTTTACTCTAGAATACAGTTGCCTGCAAGCTCCTTATTGATGTGAAGAAATTATTATTTTTTACAGTTTCTTTACATGGTGATGCTTGTAACTTTGAGGGGTTACCAAGTAGCATTTATCTTCCAAGATAATTTGGTGGTACATCCAGGCCTTCTGGAAGATGAGATTTGATCCATGTTCTTTGTTTTCTGACAGCCAGTACCTTTTAGATTGCTTATATATTCTATAGACCATGATGTCATCTGGAAAATGAACAGCAACTTGTATTCTATTGCAATAAAGAACTAAGATGGAGCAATTTTAATGCCCCCTTTGTGTGTACCACCTTTGTCCTTGGGTTTGATTGTCCAACAAATTATTTGGATGGAGCCTGGAATTTAATTATGTATATTGCCTCTAACCTGGACCTATAACAAATAAATTTGGAATTAAAGTTTCCATTGGCTAAGGTGTAAAAAAATCTAATAGTTACATCTCTATCTCTCTTTAGCCTGAAATGTATGCATGGAAAACAACAGCAGAGTTGATTCCCCCTTTTGGGAATTTGCAGTTATGATTGTTCAAGGGAGCCTTTTGGAGTGCAGAAAGGGAAGAATACATATGCTAACATACAGCTAAGATTGCTCAGGATGTCCTTCATTCGCTCATGTTCCTTATTTATTGTCTTATGCTGGGTGAATCTCTGCAGGAAAATGGGAGCTTCTGACAAAGGATTTGTGTTTCTTAAATCTAACTCTACCCAGTAGTAATAATTTCCTTAGAAATGAAATAGCTTGCTGGTCACTGGAGACCAACATTTTACCATGTTATCGATTCCTTTCTGAGGGGAGAGATTATCTGAGTCTTCCCCAAAGACTTACTGGGGTTTTTTTTTCTTCAAATATCTGCCTTAATTGGACTTGAAACTAAGATGTAAGTTGCCTAATCTTAGGAACTTTTTAGAATTCTTCTGAATTCCTTAATGACCTATTTATAGCCATTGCATGATAACGTTTGGAAGACTTCTTTTACTTTTGCTTATTTGGTGCAATTTCTGCATATAACTAATTTTGGTTGACATCTATGGAGAAACAATAGGTGTTTTATCTTTGCCAACATGTATTGCAGAAGTGACCAATTTTTGGCCAAGAATGGTCTGCACAGACAATTTACAATGTACAAGTTTACAGTAATTTAAGAATTGAAAACATATGTGTGCATGCATGTAAATTAAAAACAGAAGGAACATAGTCCTTTAAAGAAATCAAGTTATTATATTTTATATGGCTTAAAAGCCATGTGAAACAAAGTGCATGTTAGTAGTCAGCCTAAAACCAAATGAAGAAGATAGCATTCTAATCACATCAAAGTTGTATTGTATTCCATTCATCTAGTATGTTTTGGTGATGGGACAGCAAGAGGCTTTTCAGATATTCTGCCCCAAATCACTTATAGGTAATAGCCAACAGGATGACTTATGCCCAGAGGCTAATTGGCAATGGAACTGTTTGGATTGTCACCAACTTCACTTACAAAGATCTTTCGTCTCATGAAGTCACATTATTTTGCTTCTCTGATGCATCATGGCAGAGCCAATCTATTGGTAAGATTTGCATTGCTTTGAGATAAGAGCCTTTGGCCATCAAAAGTAGAAGCCACTTTTGGTGACCAAAGCAATGCTCCAGGACCACTTCATTCTGCTGGTTAAAAGCAAAGTGCTGTAGTGTTTCACATTTCACAAGATCTTTAAAGGGGCGGGGGGACTTCAGTTGAAGTACTGTTTTGAAGTTCTACACAGTTCTAGCAGCAGCCAGTGTCATTGATACGAAACTAAAGTGGTTTATTCAATAATATACAATATATGCCAGTCTGGCACAACATCTTGCACTGGTTTGAAATCCTGAACAAAAGGTTCCTCCCATATCAAGTGATTCCTTCTTTCCCCCCAACTCCATCATTCCCACCGTCATCGTAGCTGAGCTGCCAGGGAACTTTTGTCCAGTGGGTCCTTCTTATTCTTCCCTAACTAGAGCCTGGCCTGTTATTGTCCCTCCTCTCTTCCCTGGACGAGAGGCAGCTGGGCTGACACTGACAAGCAAGGGTCTATGGAATCCTAAGCAATGGGCAAGCAAGACAAGCAATTATGTTAGTTTTGGATTTTTACCGTCAGCTTTCTTTGCTCAATTTTGGATCATGTTTCATTAAAACCTAGATTTTCCACGGATTAGCATTTTGGCAAGAGATAGGAAAATAAGCTACTTTGGCATGGGGTAAAGAAGACCTAGTCAGCAAAATTACAGCAAACACATGTGCAGGGATGAGAAATGAACTAGTGCACATGGCTAGGCCACAAATTTACCTCTCTTAGCTGCTCTTCTGATCCTCTTCCTTTGTCAGTTGCCTCTCCCATTTCCAAATCAGAGAAGAGCTCATTGCTCTGTTCTGGTATGCCATCCAACTCATCCCCTTCCAGGCTAATTAGAGTAGGTGGATGGCAGAGTGGAAAAACAACAATAGCACATGCTCATTATTTACTAGAATAGGAGTTGAGGTTTGTTTCCATGTGCTCCCTTGCTTTTCTGCCCATCTGATTACTCACTAGCAACCTTGTCCTGGCTCACTATGCCACCCATCCTGGTGGCTCATCTGCTTTCCTACATACAAGACATCATCCTCATGCAGAGAAATAAGGTAGTCTGTCATTAGACATCTTTGTGACTTAATGCTCTGTTTTATTCAAGACAAACAATGCCTGAGTTACAGTATTAGAATTTTTGACAATGAAATTTCCAGATTGTTTTCGCAGCAAAAGTTTCAGAATGGGGAAAAACTGAAATGTATCATCAGACACATAGTGCAGAAATTAAGATTCAGGCTTCTGAGTTCTGGAACTGGGAAAAAGACAATGTGCAAAGGTAAAAATGCAATAAAATAACATTTCAAAGTATTTAAATCTTTTGAGCAAGAATCCCTGCTGCCTTAAAGACTACTTGAAACAGCTGTGTTTTCTGTAGTGAAATGCTCAAGTTATTTAATGTGCCTTAGTAATGCTTACAACAACCCTGAATGCTGATCTATTATACCTTTGTGGTATTATGTCTGTATCTGTATAATGCTGTCTGCACTCCCTAAGTCAAAGAGCATGAAGTTGATTCTTAAAATGTAAATGTGCAATGCATACCTATAGAATCCTGGGCCTCTGATCTTTTAGAATCTATTAGTACTTCTAAGAATAAGATAAACATCACCACCACCACAATCATCACATAATTAAATGGAAGGACTGGAAGGTTCCTTGGAAATTATTTAGTCCAATCTTTACACAGTTTAGGAATCCACTATGACATTTCCAAGAGATGACTATCCAACCTCACTTCCAGTGACAGAAAGTGTACTACTCATTAGGCAATCTGTTCCATTGTTGAATAGCTTTCATTATTAGGAAATGTTCATAATGTTCAGCCAAAATTTACTTCTTTAGAATTCAAACTCATTGTTTCTTTCCTGTCTTATGGACCAACTGTGAAACATTTGACTCCACCTTCTGTATGATAGCCCTCAGATACTCAAAAACAATTATTATGTCTCCCGCCTTCTCTGTCCTGGCTAATTATGCCCACTGCTTCATCATAGGCATTTTCTTTTATATTCTTTATCATCTGATTGGTCTCCTCTGGACAGGTTTCCATTTGTCAGTGTCCTTCCTTCCTAAAATGAACTGAATATTACTCTATGTCTATTCTATGTCTGAGTGATGCAGAATAAACAGGATAACATCTTATCTTGAGGTTGGCATTAAACATCTGCTGATGTGGCCCATGATTGCATTTGCTTGTTTTTCAGCTGCATCACATTGTTGGCTCATGTTCAACTTGTGATCTACCAAGACAATCATATTTTTTGTTTTAGGTACTCCTGCCCAGTATGGACACTCCTTTTCTTTGCTGATGTTTCTGGGCTTTCTACCCAAATGAAGTTATACTTGCATTTTTGGGGTTCTTCCTGTTTTTCCATGGTCAGGCTACTCTTGAATCAACATATTATTCTATATTTGCTATTCCTTTTTGGGGGGGATCATTTGCAAATTTAATAACTCTGCTTTCTAATTGTTCATTCAGCTCATTTATAAATGAATTGCACAGTGCAGGGTTACATACTATGCTCCTATTTCTCTTTAAGTAGTATCTTGAATCCCAGGACGACATAATTACTTTCCCCATTGCTTTTTTGTCTATTTCTAGTGGTTAGGATTAGATCAAGAAGAAGCAAACACCTTATCTCCTTTATAACATCTTGGAAAACTAATTGGTTAGCAAGGTCAATTAATTACTTAGCAAGAGCGCCACTTCAGTCTAGTCATTAAGGCACCAGGGAGACTGTGAGTTCTAGTTCTCCCTTAAGTATGAAAGCCTGCTGGATGAGTTGGGACAGTCAAGATACTACTGAAAGGAAAATAGGAGCATGGTTTGGGACCCTTTACTGTGCAATCCATTTATAAATGAGCTTTCTGTCAGACTAACCCACCTCACGTGGTTGTTGTGGCAAAAATAGGAGAATTAGGTATATTCGCCACCTTGAATTATTAATACAAGTTATAAAGGTAGAAAAATTAAACCTCCTGAGGAATCTTGGAGTCTTGGCTATGTTAATTTTTCAACAGATGTCCAGATAGTTAAAATCTCCCACTGTGACTATATTTGTAATCCTTGAACTTCTTTCTAGTCCAGGACTTGATTGTCCAAATTTTCTCTCTGGCTTGTCTACAGCACTACCCCACACAAAAGGATTGTTTTTCCTCTATTTTTATTCTTACTCCAAGGTTTGCAACTGGACTGTCATATTCAGATTCCTGGATAAAGGCATATGTGTACTTCCTTCACATATGTCTTCCATCTCCCCCTCCCCTCACTTTTGCATAGCCTATTCCTTTTCGGTACTCTTCAGTCATTGTGGTGCATGCATGAATTTCATCCCAATATATTTCAGTAATGCCTTCTAGATCCTGCTTTCAGATTTCTAATTATTTTTGGTTGTTCACTATGGTCTGCATGTATATAGAGACTCTGGGATCTTTGGGTCATGCAGCTTAACACATTCTTCCCGTATTTACGTGGACATTATTGCAGGCATTTATATCCTTTAAGCTTCTCCCAAATGTCTTCTCACTACTAGACATGGTACTATTTTTTAGCTACTATTTTTTCTCCCATTTCCATAGGAATTTTAGTTTAATTCATCTTAAATCCCTCTAGATCAGATTTGCAAGGGACTTTTCAAAAATATTTTTCCTGGTTCTCATTAGTTTACCTTAATTTTTTTGCCAGAAATTTTGCACTTATGAAATATGTCACATGTTTGTACCATTTACGTAGCCCGTTAATCACTTCCAGTATTCTTCTCTTTATGGTCTATTGTGCTCCCCGCTCCTTCACTCTCCTGCCCACCATTTAATAGTCATTGCAGTGCCTTCAAGGCTGATTCTAGTTGTGTCATTTGTTCCCACATAATCAGTAGTACAGGGGAATGATTAGTGAGCATAAGAAATTTGAGGGAATCCCAAATAGCAATAGCACTTAGACTTATATACCGCTTCACAGTGCTTTACAGCTCTCTCTTAGCAGTGTATGTATGTCAGCCTTGGAAGCCATAATTGCGAGGCCTCTGCGGCTGCCACATAATAGCGCATTGGAACCAGGGAGGGGGGTAGTTCTCATACACTTAGAGAGGTTAGTGGACAAAACAAGATTCTTTCCAGGAGAGTCGGGGCCATCCTGACCGGCGCCTGGAAGAGGAGTGACTGGAGGAGAGAGGAAGTTGGATTCGAAAGGGGATTGGGGAATGTGATATGTGATGATGGTTTAGAGGTGCTTCTGTGATTTCTTTTGGGTGGGGAAGAGCCTGGGACTTCAGATTCAGGTTTTTGCCAGATGTACCAACATGGTTTCTTTAATAAATTCTTACTTGGATATAATTTTGTCTGAGTGCTGAATGGACTTAGATGGAGCCCTGACAATGTATGCTCCAGAAGGTTTGTTTGCACACACATCTCTTGACAAGCTCACTGGTTGCCAAACTCTGCTTCAATTCTCAGTTCTCAAGAACTGAATAGGAAATATCCAATCACCATCACTTGTTGCTTCCTCTTCTTCCAAAACCAGTACAAGAATCGTTCACTCTGCAGAGTTGCCTTCCTCACTCGCTACCTAATGGCAGCTGCTCTTCATCCAGGGATCCAGAAGTGACATCAGTGAAGAAATCCTGGAATCTGTTGTGAAGTTCCAGAGAATAATATTTACTCTTGGCAGGTGTGGGCAGCTTACAGTGATAATCATTGATAGATTAAATTGCTTAACATTTTTTACTTCTTCTGTAGTCAGTGTGTTATAATGTTTAAGATGCTAAGTTAGGGCATGAGACCAATTTTAATATACTATGAGCAAAATAAGCTCATTGAATGACTTTGGGCTAGTTTTTCTCTCCCTCTTAGCTGAACCTATCTTAGAGGGTTCCTGTTGTAGGAACAAATGAGCACCATGTAAGTTGCTTTGAATTCCCATAGAAAGGATGGGATACAAAACGACTAAGTATCACTTGCATTTGTATCCTATTATTCTGTTTTATAAATCTATTTTTCAAGAAATGTTGCATTTACTCTGTGACACACCCATGTATGTATTTGTGTATTGTATATATCAACCGATTTGTGAATTTAGTTCTTGTACTTAAAACACATAACTATTCTTAATAACATGACCTCTTATTCTGATGTCTAAATTTTGCATTATAGACAGAATATAGATGAGAAACGTAGTTCTATATGATATTAGTGAAATCTGTGATCAAAACAAACTCAGTTATGAAGCTTGACAAATATTAAATGTTTGAAAATATTTACATATTAAATGAATTCATTTCTTGAAAACTAGTAATATCAACAGGATGAAATGGTTAAAACTGATGTTTTAAATTATAAGTGAGTCAATATTGTAAGCAAAATAGAAACAAATACACAAATTGACATTATAGAGATTCTGATGCATACCCCTTTACATATTTCCATCAGAACTGTAACCACCAGTGTTTTTAAGAAAAAGCATTTAGTTAAAATGATACTCTCCCCTCCCTTAGAATAGGAATTCTTAGATTACCTTTTTTATTCTAGTACTTTAAAAATTCTGCTGATGTGAAGCACCATATTTAGGAAGGTTTTTGTCCCCTCTGAATACTTTTTTTTTTAGAATTTCTGTTTTTATATCTGAAAATCTAATGGAAACATGCATTAATTTATCAATTTGTTTAACAGAATAACAGCCTTATTAGTGGCTATAATGTAGCAGTTAATTTTCAATTTTAGTTTGAAGGATCACAAGCAAACTTGTTTTAAATTACCTTCATATTATTTGCAAAATTCCCATTTGAATCCTGCCAGTTTCTCATCAGTTGCATGAAAATTATATGTTTTGTTATTATTTTTATAATACAGTACAATATTATTTATAGTTGAGGGGATGTAGTAAAATGCAGTAATTCTGGATTAATGTACTATATATAGAATGATGAACACTGACAAACATTGACTGCTATTCTCATTTACTGTACTTGCAACTTTATAATTTCTTCTCAGGATCTGAGTTGCTACTAGAAATCAAGACTTTTATATGACGTGGATTTGAGAATGGCCTGATAGAACTGGGTTATCTCTTGCATGACCTCCCCATTAGCTTCTGTTCCAAGAAGCTATATTCACTTTGAGAGCCCTGGGCAGCCTGTGTTTCAGTCAACTGCAAAAATGCATTTCTGTTAGCTGGTTCAGTACTTAAAATTGCCATGAAGCTTTTTCTCCCTCAATGCAGTTGGTTATAGTAACAAAGGGAAGAGCTTTCTCTGTTGTGTCACCAACATCATGATCATTTGGTGCCGCTAAAAAAACTTTTCAGTTGGGTGGTATGATAATACTGTTCTGTTGTATGTGCTGTCTGCTGTACTTGATGATAATTACAGTGATTAGAAAAGTTGTATTTGCTACTTTTGTATACTATCCTCATAAGTGCAAAGAAGATAGTTAAAATGGTTAAGATGTTTAAATGATACACAGTAGGTGGAAAGAAGAATTTTACCCAATACCAAGTGCTTTATTTCAAAGATGAAAATAAGTATGCGTGGTTGTAAGAGGAACAGAGGTTCTTGGTGATCATTCAGTATTGAACAAATTGCCCTGAAATCTTGGTGGTTAATGCTTTTGGTCAATTTAATGAATCTAAAATTTGGCTTTACATTCCAAAGGTAAATGGACACCCTGCAAACCGATCAAATGCTTGCCTGTTCTTGGTTATGTGTATATGAGTTTATGGCCATCATTGAGAGACTGGTTAGTTGTCAAGTATGGTTTGCTTTCGTTTCATGCCCAGTATATTTATTTCTCAAGTGGTTTTCCTTAATTTTTTTCCATTCCTCTGTAAGGTTCACTTCACTGGAAAGCTTTTGGAATATATTCTTTGATTTTAGTGTTATTTTGTTACTTATTTTGTCTTACGGTATGACAGTCTCAGTAGGTGGAAAACCTGGCCAGCCCTACCTACTTCCTACCCCTTCATTCCAATTATACCTTGCTGAAATTTAAAACAATTTTTGGACTCTTATCTGTACTTGAGAACCAAGCTGAAGTAGACTAGAAGTCAAGACTTATTCTGGAAAGAAGAAAGGCAAACAATTTCCATGCTGTTGCCAAGAAAACAGCATAGATGTGTCCATCTATTAGCAATGGTATAAAAAAAAATCTAAAAATCTAAAACGTGAGGATAAACACATGGAAAACTGATAGTAATAGCCAATTCAGTGATAGCTTAGCAAATTTAACTAATCAATAAATATTGTTTTATGACTAATCAACTATACAAAATTAGAAACCATATTTTAAATTTCTAACTTGCATCGTATCTAAATGAATGCATGATGATACTTGCCAGTGATTCATTTCTATAAAGTATTCCAGTGGAGAGGAAGTTTGAAAAAAAGGGCAACAGAAATGAAGTTTTGGTAGCCAGAAGCATATTTTTAATTTTAACCTATAAAAAGAAATTTTTTTTTGGAACAACTGGAATTTCAGATGTTCTCATATTGTGAAGTTCTGGCTTTTGTAAAGCAAGTTATATTCTTGAAAGACAGATGTATTTAAATTTGTTTTGCTATACGCTACCTTGGACTTTTAGCATTAAGTATTAGGAAATTATTATAAAATACTTTTGTATTATAAAATATAATTTTCTTTGTTGCCTCTTATATGGACATTTCAGTGCGTGGAGCTTTGGAACAGAAATTAATCTGATGTATTAAAGGACTCCGAATGTTACAGTATAGAATAGAATAGAATAGAATAGAATAGAATAGTTGCATTGATTCCCCTTCATTACTTTAGAGAGGCTTTGACTGTTGTCTCAGTGATTTGCAGTATGCATTTCTGTTCCACAGCGTTTCAGGCTCTGGCCTGAAGTTTAAGAACGGACAGATTGGCCTGAGGTTTAGGAACGAAGCGGGGAAGCGGGAAATCGTCGCCCATTTTCACTGTTCTGCATGGGTGGGTATCCTGAATGCTAAAACGCATTCCATTGATAATTCACCCTGTGAGGAGCCTTTTCAATGGCTCCCTGTTTTCCCCCTTTTCCAGCTCTCAAAAGCTATTTTAAAAGGTGCCCCTCCCCCTGACTTGCTGAATAGATTCCATTGCTATGTAGAACGGGAAGGGTTTTCAAAGACCATGTTAACTTCTTCTTTTTCTTCTTCCTTTAAAATCAGTGTCTTGTCAACAATTGTATTATTTACGCTTTGTCAATCCAAAGTGATTCATGTTTTTCTCATATCCATCAGAGGATATTTTCTACCAAATGGTATTAATTATAAACATTTCTTATACCGATTCATTCACTACATTAAAAGTGTGTGTGTGTGTGTGTGTGTGTGTGTGTGTGTGTGTGTGTTTTAATGATTAATCCAGTCATGGCCATGGTCTGTTAGTATGTAGTATGTAGTGACAAGAATTGATAATCGCTATTAAAGGCCAGAATCCTAATTGGGGCCTCATACCAGTCCTGGTGGCTTCTAGCTCCCCAAGGTGATTCCTGAAAGCAATATTTTCAGCAGCAAATAATTCATGCAGGGCCCTTATTTGGAATGGGAGCACGTTTTGCATTGGGGCCCCTGGACACTGTTGTATCAAAAATAAACCCAGCCACAATTTAGCATGATGGTTCAATGGGTTTCTACATAACAAGTTAATACTAGCAATTTTATTCCACAATAATAATTTCAGCATGACATAATTCCAAAGACATGTGAATAGGACTGCAGCTTCAGTTTGGTAAGTGAATTTAAGCTTATCCACATGCAGTGTTTCACCTTAAGTAGAATAGTAACACTTCTTTAATTATGAAAGCGCTTTTGCTGTGAGAGACATTGAAGAATAAATCAAAGGCTCATTCTATGCAATTCAGACATGATTTCTTCATATACTTATAATGTTATCTACTTTGGGTAATGAAACATCTGCAAGAAAACAACAAAGCTCAGAGAAGACCACCAAGGGCTCCTAGTATACTTATGGCATTGCCCCCCTGCCCGCCCCCACTACTGTTGCCTTTTCATGTCAGATTGAAATAATTTTGCTAATAGCCTTTAAGGAGTATTAAAGCTTCTAAAATCTATGCCCTGTTTCAATAGACAATAGGTGCCATCAAGTACATATAGATAGCTAGATACAATCAGGTTGAGTGCAATGTCTACATTTCTACCTGTCTCTACTAACAATTCAGAGCTCTTTCAAAAACATTCCAGTACTCTTTGAGATCTTGTCCAGCCACTTTTTGTATTGTTTTCCCTTTCTCCAGCTTTTCTCAGTTGTGTCAGAGATAGGACAAGATGACATCTATAGTCACCATGGGCATTTTAACAATTCCTTGTATTTGAGTGAGGTTGTGACTGTTGACGGAGAGAAATGAGCAGTAAGGGGAAAATGCTTTGTACATTAGACACTTCTGTGCAATACGTCAAAAATATATTTAAGTTAACAAGGACCAAAGAGCCTAATTTTTCATTCACAACTGAAATCAGCAGGGTTTTTTTACAAAAAATTTAGAGCGTTTTTCTCTATTTTTATTGTTTCAAAATGTTTTTTTTAAAGGATTTGATTAAAAAAAAACAACCTCTAGCCAGTATGTAACTTGTTTGTTTAAAGAAAAGAAAGCCAATCTTGCATTTTTGAAGATTTTTGTCAGCTTTTAAAATAGAAATATGATATATAACTAGCTGCAGTCTTCAATTTAGACAAAACAAATGTAGGTCTGAACTTGTTTTATAATCTACAAATCATCCCCAACCCCAGTTAAGTTTCTACAGCTTCATTTATTGTAAGGTTATGAGTACATAGAGTTTATGATTTTCAGTTGTGGGATTAAAAGAACCTGATCCATAGGATTGAATTTTATTGTGTCATCTTGCTTTCAGCCTTTACTTTTCTGTGCTATGGATAGTTACGAGGGATTCGAAAGACTGCTGTGTATGTTTATGGGGATCTTTATTTTGGTCAATAAACCAATTGTGAAGTTTCATCAAAATTAAAAACTTTATTTGCCCCAATATAATAAATAATAGTATTAGCAGCAACAATAGTGACTAATAAGCTCTTTATGCTAGTCAACTGGAACTCCATCAGAGGTAGCCAGGAGCTTTCTCTGGTTTCATAAATTTAATTATATTTCCTACTTTATGAAGAAATATAGTACATTGGTGATCAGAACCTATCATTATTGGGGAAGTTTTACTTTGTGTATGAAAACTCTGTCTCAATATCTGATAATGACAATATTTTCAAAACTAATATCTTACTAGCTTTGTCATCCATTCCCATTCTCATTATAGGGTGTAGTATAGTCACGAAGCTTATTCAGAAGTTGTAATTGTGTAATAAATTGATAGTTAATATCAGATGTCTATCTAGCTCAAGACAAGCATGGGAATGCATTTAAGGGTAAAAATAATTTGGCTTTCTCCTTTAAGGATTTAAGTTTAGCTAAGTTTCTTTTTATAGGACTTTTATGCAATAATGTATGACTTCGTATGAGAAGCTGCTGAAGTCAAAGATAATAATGTGATTGTATCTCTGTTAAAATGAAATAAAACCCACCTCTTGCTACATCTACCTGATAATTTATTGATAATGCAACAGAGATTTATTGAAAGACCACTTAAAAGAAGCTTTAAATTAGTTTCAAACTATACTATAACGTTTATTGGTGCCTATTCGCAAATAGTAATAATAAAAATTATACATTTCAACACTTTGGCTATTAAAGAATGGCATGCATATAATTTCAACATGGTGAAGAAAGAAAATCATATTCATATTGGGAAAGATGAAGATAATATTTTTATTTAGTACTATAAGCTAAACTCACATAATTTGCAAGCTATTTTGGATCTGGAATGTAATTGTGATTTCTATGAGAGAAAAAGTAGAGATATAGAAAGGAATTCAAATATTGATTTATGTCCTCCTCCAGTTGTATGATTAACTAAACACTATACAGAACTTGCAAACAAATGTATGTTAAATTATTCTGGAAATTCCATAGTTGATCCATTTAAAATTATTAGTGCTAAATATTGGTTGCCCATTTAAGCACTGCTTTTCCTTTCTTTTTTTGTAGTTATTGGCATGTAGAAGTGGAATTTATCATGTGGAATATCCTGTTAAAAGCCATTTCAATTCTCAACCTTGCAAATTGGACAAAACATATATATTTGCAAGGGGACTTTTAAGATTTTGATTAAAAAGATTTTAAAAATCCTTCAGATATTAGAACTACAAAACAAACAAAAGCCAATTCCACTTAAAATTACAAATTCAAAAATAATGTAAGGATATAAATTACAAAGAAAAATGTATGTCGTAAATTATAAGTTGAGGACATACAGGTAGTCCTCAACTTATGACCATTTGTTTAACAGCACGCTGAACAAAGGGTGTTATGACCCATGCCCAAAGTTACGGTTGTTGCAGCACCCAGCAGTCACGTGATAAAAATTCAGATGCTTGTCAGTGTGCCCATCCTTATGACCGTAGGGGCACTGCAACTGCCCCCTGTCCACCTAAGTTTCCCCCAGAAGAGGCCCAGAGCCTTTAGTACTTTCAGCCAGCTGCCACTTTCCTCTGACCTTGACTTCAGCCGTGGAACCATTGCTGCCACTGAGAAATGCTGCCTCATGCTATCTTCCAAGGCATATAGGCCTTGGGGAACCGCAATTTCTCCTGCCACCCAGCAGCCCCCTAAAATCTGCTCTATGTTGCTTAACTTTAGGTGGGTTTTTTTCTGGTGTTGGGAGACCTGTATGGCCCATCCAAGTCAGCTCCCAGTTGTACCAGTCCTTCTTTCCCAAAGGTGCCAAATTTGAAGGTCTTCAGAAGTCTAAACATGTGCTATGTACAAACTGGGTTTTTATTTGCTTACTTTTATGTCTAGCATATAAAATTGAAAAGTATAATTATCAATTTACGGCTTGAACATGAAATTATTACTACAAGCAAGCAAACAAATAAATGCTCTATTACAAATAAACCTGTACACTTGTGAACTCTAAGGGCAATAGCAATTATTTTTACCAGTTTAAGAAAACACTGACATTGGAATTAGAAGAAATCTTCAACACAAAACATTAGGAAATCCAAACATGTAGAGAAAGAATTTTTAGTGAAAAAAAAGGTGCTGGGAAAATTAAGACTCAAAATGTACATGGAATACTTTCTGACTGATTTTATTTATATTTTTTAAATGTCAAGCATGTAATTACTTGCATTTTCTACTGTTTATGAGTTTCTTTATCTTTTTATCATTTCCTAAATAAAGATTTGCCTGTATTTGCCTAAATGTATTTCCTAATATGTTTTTTATCTGGATGTACAAGACCAATATTTTTTTTACATCTTAACTAATTTTAAAAAGCTGCATTAGGAAATTGTTAGTTTTTCAAAGAAAAAAAGAAAAGAATACTTCCTTCCTTGTGTTTTTTTTGGCACAACCCCGCCACTTTTCTACAGTTTGCATTACTGGACCCAGGTTTCCAGAAATTGAACTTTCAAAGGCTGTAGATACACTTCAATTCTCCTGTATCAATCTTTTAGTCCCACACAACAGTCTTTCATATTGTTGTCAATACATCTAAATCCAGAGTAGGCATGTCTTCATGTCCATGAAACCTTAAGGTTGGTGCCTGTATGGAGATTGTAATATTGTAAGATATCATCT
>JANHFL010009397.1:30187-48655 GCA_032468155.1 Oxyrhabdium leporinum | reverse complement strand
GCTTAGCTCGTGTTACATTCAGCTGACTTCCTTAGACTCATTTCCTTAAAGTCATCTACATGCTGATTCTCTTGGCTGCAGTTTATCTAGATCGGATGCATGTGTTTACGTAGCCCTTCCTGATGTGGTTTGCCAGCTACCAAAAAGGCCCATAATCCCCACACCTATGGCATTCTCCTTTATTGCAGATCTTCTTCATCTCCTGCAGAGATGTGAAGGTTGTTTCAAAAAGAGATTGGGAGAAGATAAACCTATCCCCAACCTATTCACAATGGTCTACATCAGGCTCCTGTTGAAGGCAAGCAGGAAATAACAGTTATCAATAGAAGATAACATTTGTAGCTCAGGATTGAAATGAGGAGTCCTTGGCGCTCTCTGAACTTGGTGGTTTTCTTGTAGATGTTTAATTACCAAACTAGACAACTTCATCAGTGCTCATGATGTTATGATGCACTTATGATGTTACCTAATTTGGTAATGAAATGTCTGCAAGAAAACCACCAAGCTCAGAGAGCGCCAAGGACCCCACAAATTACAGCCAATCATCACAAAGGCAACAATCCATAGGAAGGGGGGCATTTATAAAGCAGCAGATGCCCTTTCCTCTGCAGCATTCAACATGGCACACTAAACTAAGCTAGTATCACATCAGAAAATGTTCATAATAAACATAAGAATCAGACATCTTAAATGACATTTGGTTGCTGAGGTTGATCAAGCTATATAATCCAAGCCTGCCAAAAGGCACCCAAAGGGACATTTATCTCCTAGTGCTCCTTGCAGTTGTGCAAGCTACCACAAGTTCAAATTGGAGTCCTAAATAGATTCCATTTAAAAACAATTACAATAAAAGCATTTTCGTGATTGCATGCTCTTTGTCTTATAACATAGTTGCAAAGTAGAAGTGCCATTGCTATTACAATATAGCAATGAAAGAAGCAAAATTTTAAAGCACGTGCATTATGCCTCTACAGTTTGCATAATTTCTAAAAATGGTCTGTTCTTTGATGGAAAAATAACTTAAACGCCATATTTCATTTAAAATGAAAAACTGTGTCTGTAAAAAATAAAGCATTTTTCTAACTAAATGTTAAAAACGTAACTTGTAAATGCAGCTTAATTTGCAGATACTAAAAACAGTTTTTAATGCTGAAGTCAAATGTGCATCTCATTTTTTTTTACTCTTGCCTGTTATGCCACTTCTTACCCAAACTATATTTATATGGTGCTAGAAAAATATTTTTAGTTCAAAATGGGATGCAGAGGTTATTATTTGAGTTATGTTTTTGTCTTGAAAACAGATGAAGAAATAAAAGTTTTTCCCTGTAAGACATGAAAAAATGTCAGGAGAGAGCTCTGCTCAGGTGTTATTATCATGCCAGCTTTTTGTCTCTCACTTCAGATATGCAAAACTATAGTTTATTTGATTATTGATGTATACAGCTACCCATCTCAACAAGTGAATCTGGGCAGCTACATCCTAAGCCATAAAAATAATTAAAAACAATTAAGTTAGTACAAAATAATGTACTAATGTACATATGGCATCAAGTAAAACTGTTACTATGGAGGTTAATACAGCCAGGAAACAGGTCCTTTAACACACTCAGGGCCCAAGCTTGGATACAAAAGGCCAACAGGATCGGGGTCACTCTGATATCCGAGGGGAGTATATTTTAGTGTACGATCCCCAACCCCAGGGCCATGGTCTGTTTGGAAGTGGGCCACACAAGCAGCGGGCACTCACGCTCACATGCGCAGTTCCACTAGAGGGAGCATGGTTTCATGTGCTGCCTGAATCCCACGGATGGGGCTTTGCTTGTTTGAGCAGCCCAGTTTCTGGCATGCCGCGGCCCAGTGCGGGTCCACAATCTGGGGGTTGGGGACCCGTTCTAGTCCCCCAAATCTTTGTGGTCTATTTTATATATATTATAAACTATTAGCTAACTATTAGCTAATTAGCACTCTCAAGAGTTGCTTTGTAGGCAGGAAAGAAATACATGAAAACTAATATATTTTTGCAAATACATACTTGGATCCTAAATGGTTAAATAGCAGGGGCTATTCCAGGCAGTTATCAAGAGTCAACAGTGACTTGAAGGCATCAAAAATATATCAATATATAATGTAAGACATCTGAAGTCCTAAGTTACACACTGCAAGGCAGGCAGAAGAAAAGAGCAGCATTCTCTTCCATGCATACCCCTGCCCTGCTATGTAATTTCTCAACACTCTGGTCAGCATCTTACCAGGATTTTTCTGGGCATGTTTGTTAGAACACCAGTAAATCTTCTCTTCCAAGGATTTTACTGCCTTCAGGAAAATACAAGAAGCTGGTGCAAGTACAGGTAGTCTTTGACTTACAACACTTCATTTAGTTCAAATTTACGATGACACTGAAAAAAGTGAATTATGACTATTTTTCATAGTTATGACCTTTGAAGTATCCCCATGGTCATGTGATCAAAATTCAGATGCTTGGCAAATGGATCATAGCTATGACCATTGCAGTGTCCCAAAGTCATGTGATCGCCTTTTGCAACTTTCTGATAAGCAAAGTCAATGGGAAAACGGGATTCACTTAACAACCAGGTTACTAACCTATCAACTGCAGTGATTCACTTAACAACTGTGGCAAGAAAGATCGTAAAATGGGACAAAACTCAATTAACAAATGTCTCGCTTAACAACAGAAATTTTGGGCTCAATTGTAGTCATAAGTCGAGGATTACCTATAAAGAAGAGTAGAGAGGCTTGTGCCTTGTCCACTAACTGACTTGTGATGCATTCCACGAGCATGTGAACAACAGGCTCAAAGCTACATTTCTATGTGTATTTCCCCAATAATGAATGTGCTCAAATCACATAGGCTAATAATGAGTAATCCCCAACTCCCTGCCAAAGCTGAACTATTTTTCCCCTAATCTTCCCTTCAGGAAGAAGGAGTATGAGAAACTGGAGATGTACCAGGGCCTGAAGGAGGAACTGGACGGAATCTGAAAAATAAAGGTAGGTGCACTTAGGACTGTGTTTCCTAAACTGGGACTGTGGTTCCAACAGATTCCAGGAACAACATCAGAACTCTTTGTTCAGAAGAGTACAGGACTAAGAACAGCCAAGATCCTGTGCAGAACCTTCAAGCTCCCAAGCCTTTGATAGAGAACTCAAGATTGACGAAGACACATTCCACCTATAACTGTGAGCTTTTTTTTCAGGTACACTGCACACAGATGTAGGTGATCTTGTAACCAATGAACTCAACATTACAGAAGTAGTTATTCATGAATATGTGGGATTTCTGAAATTCTAATAAATCAATCTGGGTTGATTATGGATTGACTGGTTGTATTTTTACATTGCTGGACTGAAAAAAAAGTTCAAAAAATTAATAAAAACTAAATACAGGTACTAAAACCAATAGAAACTGCCAATAGCAGCTACCATTTTTCTCTCATTCTGTTCAATAGCAAGCCAACTCTGGAGATAAGTAGTCCAAATGCAGCCACCATGCCTCTTAGTCAAAATAATTACATATTTAATAGTTTGCCTTGCTCAATTGGCAAACTAGTTACTCCCACAAGAACACATTAAACAACCATACAAATGCCAATAAATATTGTAATAGTAATTTACGATGTTTTCACTGGAAATGACAAAACGGTCCCATCTACAGATTTTGTCCGGAAGCCCTAGATATTTTCAAGTTTGCTTCAGCTCATGGGAGCCCTACAGCTTGGATATCCTACCTGCAACTTTAAGAGCTCCAGAGCTAAACATACTGCCAAGATCGATCATCCTTTTAATCCCTCCACTCTTACACGGCATGATAAAATCCTATTTGTTCTTACAGAATTAAGGGGAAGATGTGAACTAGTATGGATGTGATGAAACACGAGAAAGAACTTAATTTACATTCTGTCTCATACCTGTAGAACATTTAAAAAGACAGATGGGGTTTCTGAGTTGTGCCCTATTTGGGAATCAACATTTTATGGGCTTAGTGGTAAATTTAGATTCTCACAACCTCTATATAGTTTTGCAAGCATCCCAAGAACCGCTATGTCAAATCACAGTAAGAATGATATATTTATATTGGCTAAATGCTTTTGCTTACCTAATTTGTATATAAATGCAATAAAAGTGTATTCCTTATAGAAAAATAAAAACTGAAAATTGGAGAAAGAGACATGTTATTTTTTCAGCATCACTCTTAAAATTTCCAATTTCTGTCTTATAATGATTATTTCTATCCATTATAAATAGACAAATTTCATTTTTAGTTTATCTCCAGATCATATATTTCTAATGAATTTTGTGTATAGAGGTTGCATTATAAATCTACCCTGACAGAAAAAGGCTAACTTGTCACTAGTTGAAAAATGCATTTTAAAACACCATAGTATATTGAAATCCATGAGGAAGACTGCATTCCAAGGCAATTACATATATTATATACACATATATAATTATACTGCAAAGATATTTAAGATTTTCTAAAATTGGCTCACTGGTATATCCACAATTGCAAAATCACTCACATCTCACTAGAAGACCATGTTTGGTAAATAAAGCAACAAATAAGATAGAAAATATTAATTATTTTCTGTCTCTCTATGTACTGTAGATATGGAATTCTAGCTAGTTAAACTTTATTCAGGAAGTGCTAAAGCATAATTTCCTTGGTTCCAAAACAAGCACAGTGTGCCTGCCAATGAAATAGCATCCATATATAGAATGCATTTCCTCTCTACAACTAATTGGAGTGCTTCTTAGAGCTTCTTGGTGGATGTGGCAACTAACAGGGACAGAAAATTCCCCCCAGAACAAATCATACAAATTCATGGCATGGACTGTGGGGAGATTAAGTGGGCTAAATGAGTTACTTCATCACAAAAAATGAACCACCTTAAATATTGCTGCCCCAATATTTCCAACTGACAGGGTAATGTTTTGCTTCAATTCTTTTGGTGAAAATGCAGTGAGATTCAATTTTTTTTTTAATTTTGCTTCAGGCAGCAAAATTAAGGCTTGCCTTAAACCTTATTAACAACATTTTATATCAACAAATTCAGTACTCACCATATTGCAATATAGCATTTTTGGTTGAATAAACCCAATTCAATTTATCCTGCATAGAGGGCCATTCACAAAAGTAAACCTAAGAACAAGCTTTATTTGGGCTTGATATGATGGACAAGGAAGGCAGAGAAACACGCAGCTTCAAGAGGAGTGCATGGTGCAAGAATCATAATATATCAAATGCACAAATTATCAGAAAAGGAAAAAAGTAACTAAGGACAATTGTAAATGATCTACCATTCTTCTTATTCCATGGCTAAAAAGCAATCAAGATTAAGCAAATCTTGAAAAGCAATCAGCTATTGCCCCCCTGGACTAGGATAGCAGAACTAAAGACACAACCAAGCATACCTCCCACATTTGCTCAAAAATACTTTCCTAACCATTCTTGAAGGATGTGCCTGCATCACGTAACCTTACTCCCATGCCCACCTGATAGACCAGGCATCATAGTTTGCTATTTATCTGATCCAATGTCGAAAGCATGTTTTCCATCTTCCAAAACTGGCCATGAAGTGCATAAGATATATGGCACTTTCACAGACATTGTGGTGAGAGTGAGGCATAGGTTGGGATCTGTTCAGCTCCCATTGACTGTTTTTTGCCACCTTGTCTTCCAGGCACTGGTGGCTTCCACCATGGCCTCAACAGCAAGATAATATAGAAAGATAATAAACTGCTGCAGATCAGGCATCTGCTCACATAATGCCTTTGCAAAGTTCCATTGTGAGTCACTGGGTGGTCCCTCCTTATCTACATAGGTCTATCAGTCTCACTAGACAAATGTAAAAGTAAATGCTCTGACAGGTAACATTGACTGATGTGGTTGAAGTCCACCTGCCAGTGTTTGTCAAGAGACCCCTGTCAGTAGTTGTTAAACAGAGCAAGAGTGTGAACATCTGAGAGAACGTGAAAGAACACAAATGAGGGAACAGAAAAAGAATGCAAGAGACACACATGAGTGAGCAAGACAAATAAGCAAAAGAGGAGCTAATAAGAGAGACGAGTGAGATCAAGGAGTGAAGGACTGAATGAGCATTAGAGCAAGAAACTGTGAGTAAAACAGACAAGCAAGAAAGAAGAGAGAGAATGAGAGTATGAGAAGCAGACAAAAGAGAGTGTGAAAGTAAGAAAGAGCAGTGAGCATAGATCATCCAAAAGTAGGTGGAGACTTCCAAGGAAACTTATCCAAACTCACTTTCTCCCTCGGTTCCATTTCCACCCCCCCTACAACCATTTGTTGGGGAGAATGATTGGTGGGTGGTTTTCCACGTTTCAGGAAATCCACCAATCACTGCCTTATAACAAGATGTGTAGTAAAGCACCACTCTGGCTGAGGCTAACTAGCAAACTATGCTAGCAAACTTTTGTGCTGCTCCACAGATTGGAGGAAAGCACATTAAAGCAGATACCTGGATACTCCTAACAACCAATCAGTGCTTGGTTGCCGGCCAGAAACAAGTTACTTTTCCTGCCAGCATAATTTTGTTTCAAGCATTCTTCCCCTTCCTTTCAGAAAAGATCACAATTGTGGGTACTTGTGTGATCACCATAGAAACAAGCTTCCTCATTGGGCTGACATTACTATAATACTGGGTGGTACCAGATCATCATAGTGTTTCCCAGAGGGCTGGAAGGTGAAACAAACCAAGCATCTCTTTCTCTCCACCTCACAGCTGTGAGTCTAGGCTGAAGATGCCATAATTAAAGATGAAGCAAGCACAGAAACAGAGAGAACAAAAAGTCAGCAATTTTGTCTAAAAGATCCTTTCAAGGAGGTAGATAAAAAGGAAACAAATTGATAAGAAAACATAGGAAAAAAATGTCACCTGAACCAAATAAAGGAAATTGGGTCTAAGCATGCAGAAACCCTTCCCCCCACCCCCAAATCCCATCAACAGACTTGTAAATGACAAGGCAAGAGTAGCTGCCAGTCCTAGGAATCATCCAAGCAAGAAGGTTTGGGCATATTAAGGGGTCGTGAAGCCCACCAACTCAAGCCATCTTTGGATCCAGACTTGGTGGCTTCTGCCCATCTAGCTAGTTCCTAGCTGCCTAGTTGAGAGGGACACAGGTAAGTGTGGATGAATGTGTGAGTGTGAAAAAAAGTAAATGCACATTGTAACCAGTAAAAATTTACTGTTACTTTCAATTCACTGAGACTCTGTGTATCCAAAGAACCTGATATGGAGCCTTACAAGATCTGCATACCTCAACAGGCTGTGAGTGTGTGAGTGACATAAGATGAAGCTAGGTGTGCGTATAACACAGTATAACCCAGATAGTCCTTAGCTCAGGAAAACATCTTATTCACTGCTATGAAACAAGAGTTTTCCATTTGATAAATGGATCAAGCCTATTTTATCCACTGGGTAAAGCTCAAAGGTGGTTCATGTCCCAGAATGACTCAGTGCTTAACTCTGTTCTAATAAGTGAACACTCCATGGTACATCCATGCACACAAATGGTAGATTTGCCTCAACACCTTTCCATTTATGGGCTTTGTTTGCAACAAAAATATGTTACTGAACTACCTTGTTATTTTTGAGACAGTTGCCAGACAGTGAAAAGGATTTTGAGGGGGTGTATCTTCAAAAGCCAAGCTTGAAAATCAAGGCAGAACCTTTCCATGTGCACTTATGGCTGCCAGACATAAACCGTTGATCTTTCAAGCCCACTTTGTATCTCATGTGAAACTAATTAGCTTTTAAACACTAAACCTATAAGGAAGTCACTTCACCAGGTAAATTGTCACAATTACCTACGCACAAGTGTAGTGTAGTCCTTCACTTTCAGGCATTAGAGAAATCTCATCAAGTAATGAATCACTCAATCACTCAATACAATGACCTTAAGTTGGGCAAAATAATAGTTTGATTGTTTTAAGCCATTAACAATTCTACTGTACTGAAAGTCCATTGAATAACTGGAGAGTTTTCCCAATGACTGACTTTTAATTTTTCAAATGTTATTCTCCACACAAGTAGTTAGTTCTGTTATTTGGGGATATATTTATTCTGAAGAATTATGTGAAGAAATAAACTATGCTAAAGGGAACCATTATGTTATACAGGATTATCACCAGAAGCAATTAACTTGTTCCAAGTTTTCCCAATTATAAAGCTGTGCCCAGTTCAATGAATTTCCAGATGCAATCATATGCAGAACTCGTCCTTTATGCCAGGATGTAGCAAAAAAAAATATCTAGTCCAATTTACTTGTTCTTGATGACAAAGAACAAAGAACAAAATCACTACTGCTTTATAATGGGGTGGAATAATTAAACCACCATGAAAGGGAGAAGGGTTGGACTTTTCCAACTTATATGCAGATGGAATTAAAAATAGATTATATTGTGATGGAGCTTAAAATACACACCTCCATTCTTACTAACCGGCCATAATTCTTTGCAGTGTTACTCTTGGACAAAATAGTGCCTTCAGATGTACTGGACTTTCTATCTACTTAACTTTCTAACTTTCACTGCATGAACTTTCTACCAACTCAACTAGCATCCTAAGGCAATCAAGGTGATGTAGTCAGCACATCTGGAGACACTAGATTAAGAGATCACTGCTCTGAAATAAACCATTAAGCAAAAATGTATAGCACAGGTATCAAACTCATGGCGTTATGTTACTGTCACGTGATCTTTTGCGACATTTTTTTTCCCTTCAAGAGCTGGAGTGGGCGTGGCCTGCCAGTGACACATCCAACCCACGGGCCGCCAGTTTGACACCCCTGATCTACAGTATCCACCACACCACTCTTTTGAGCAATGCACCGGCATTATTTTTCAAAGATATCATTTTAAAGCAAATGTACTATAAGATCAACACTTCCTTATTCTAGTGGCAAATGCATTTAACAAATTGCATCCTGCAAATAAATCCCAATGTTTTAAAAAATATAACCAAGGAAGAACGGTATCTTTGAATTATAGGTAGTCCTCAACTTATGAGCAGAATTGACCCCAAAATTTATGTTGCTAAGTGAGAAATTTGTTAAGTGGGTTTTGTCCCACTTAAAAGTTTTACAACTTTTATTGCCACATTTGTTAAGCGAATCACTGCAGTTGTAAATTGGTAACATGGTTGTTAAGTCAATCTGGTTTCCCCATTGATTTTGCTTGTCAGAAGGTCGCAAAAAGGGATCACATGATCCAGGGACACTGCAACCATCATAAATGTTAGTCAGTTGTCAAGCATTTGAATATAAATCATGCTACTATAGGGATGGTGAAACAGTTACAAATGTGAAAAATGGTCATAACTCACTTTTTCAGTGCCATTGTAATTTTGAACGGTCACTAGAATAGTATAACAGAGTTGGAAGCGACCTCTAGTCTAAGCCCCTGCTCAGGCTGGAAATCCTATACCATTTCAGACAAATGGTTATACAATCTCTCCTTAAAAACTTCCAGTGTTCACAACTAAGTGAACAGTTGTAAGTCGAGGACTATCTGTACCTTGGTCTTATGGAAAGTTGGGTCCCTATGTAGTAAGTCCTGCGCCGATGGGGGGAGCGTATGCCCAAAAAGTATGGATTTATGGTGGTGATGTGGTCCTTCACATTTTGCCTCCAAAAGTGTGCAGAGATTCTCAGTCATCCGGGTCATGGTTGTTCCAAAGGTGCTTTTTCAGGAGTCAACTGGACTTTATTGTTTTTTCTTTTGAAGACATATTTCGCTTCTTATCCAAGAAGCTTCTTCAGCTCTGACAGGATAGTGGGGAATGGAAGGATTTATACTCCAGAGAAAAAGTTGCAGACTACAGGAACCAGGAACACTACTCAGGTGACTCTGAGGACACAGATAAACCTCCAAGTGCTTCAAGGACCCTCTAAAAGAGGGCTGTCAAACTCCCAGCCCGTGGGCCAGATGTGTCACACACTGGCCATGCCCGGTTTAGCGAAAGGGAAAGATGTCCTGATATGTCACATGACGCCGCCGTGACGACATGAGTTTGACACCCCTGCTCTAAAAGGATGCAAATGACCAGCTGTCTGCAAGGAATATAAATCCTTCCATTCCCCACTATTCTTTCAGAGTTGAAGAAGCTTCTTGGATAAGAAGCGAAACGTCTTCAAAAGAAAAAAAAACAAGGAAGTCCAGCTGCCTCTTGGAAAAAAAATGGGATATCTGGGGATATTTTGCCTCCAGTGTAGTTCTGTCAGGTGTGTCTCTTGCACCGGCTCTATAACTGCTCCAGCTTGCTTTTTGCCCATACTTTTTCTTCCCCTTTGCAAGACCGCGCCTTTCCCCGCGCCCGCCTGGCCTCCAGCGCTGACATCACGCTCGTAGGATCGAAATAGCTCCTCGTGCCATGTTTCTCCTGGAAACAAAAGACGCGATTGGCCGGCCTGACCGCCAGCCTTTTCCCTACCAACAGAGCTAAGCTCGACCCGTTCGGCCAATCGCGACAGAGCTTGCGCCGCGGCTGGAAACCAATGAAACGTCTGTCACTAAGGGAGGGAAATACATAGAGGCAATAAAAGGTCGGTCGGGTGTTCTGCTTATTTTCATGGCATGTCGGTGATTTTATTTTCCTTCTGATCTTCGCGTCTTTCAAGGCGTAGATTAAAGGCTTAAATGAGATCCTCTTGTCAGCCAGAATTTCCTAGGGATGCGAAGGTGTACGACTTTCGGGTTGTAAAAGGGCGAAGGGGGCGGAAGTCAGCACGAGTGGGTTGTCAACACAGTTTTCTGGCGTGTGTTTTCAGTGTTTCAACGGGGACCTTGGGGTGAATGGTAGCGCGGTGTCGGGCGGGAGGTATTTTGCGTTGTGCTTTATTTTCCTTCCGTTTTAGTTTTCTTGGAGGGTCTAAAAGGACAGACAAAACACAAACAACCCAGTGCTGACTTGTGTGGTTTGTAAACAAACAGCTGGGTCTAAGTCCTACAGTGAACGTTGTGCAAAGAAGACAGACAAAGGTAAATAGCGTGTTTACATGGAAACCTGCGTTTCTCTCTCTCTCTCTCTCTCTCTCTCTGTGTGTGTGTGTGTGTGTGCTCTTGTATTTTGGGAAAACGAAGGGAGAAGGATTTCATTTAATATGTCGTATATACTGACAAGTATTTTGGTGGCGTGTTTTAAGTAGAATAAGGAAGAGAAATGTGCACCGTCTTAAAGTTATATTAAAAAAATTGAAATAAGAATTTGCACCACTTGAAAACATGAGGTATAGTACACACACACACACGCACGCACGCACGCACGCACACAAATCCAGGCTAATATTACTGCTGCAGGCTAGCACTGAATACTTTTTTTAAATCTTGTTTTGTTTCCAATTCAAAGCAGCAAGAATTAGATACTTCTGCTCCATGTGTTTAAATAGGTAGAATGTAGTAGCAAGCAAAGTGACATAGTATGTAAATACAGTGCTGTATTTCATTTAGAATTTCTCCATCAAGACATAATGTTAAAAAAAAAGAAGGCAGAATTGTTGGAAAGGGATTTTTAAATCATAGAAATGAATAAATGCAACATTATAAATAATATGTGTTAACACAGATTTAATTTTGCTTACCTGTGTTTCAGAGATGTGCAGTTTAATATGGATTAAACTGTAAACATCACGTTTGGTACACTGCACGTACCAAACGAAATGGAAATGGCAAAGCTTTGGTACTTCCTGTACAGTCTCTAGAATTCTCAGGCAGAGTTGTGTACAGGAGTATTGCTGATAAATGATATTGGAGATCTTTGATAAAGAGGGATGTGGGAATTGGGACACTTCAGCTACACCATCTAAATGATTTTGGTGGTGTTTTTTTCCTAGACTGTGTCCCTTTAATCCTTTTATTTTTTCAGAGAGGCACAGATAAAGGCCATAACAACAGCTTCCCATATGCCTAACCTGGATAAAACAAACATTTCTTAAAACAATATTAAAAGAAATCAATCAATATTAATAATAATTCATAAATTCTATTTGCACACATATAAATGAAATGTTAGGAGAACACCATGGCTAAATTTAAAATCTAGGGTTTTCTTCCATGACACATTGGAAAGATGGGCCTGGATGAGCAGAAATACATTCCATAACACAACGAAGGATCTGAGCTTGTAATCCCATGCCAGTCATATTTATGCAGTCTCCCTTTCTTTGAAATGTACTCCAAACATCAACAGTACTTAGGACTAGATTGGCCACTTGGAAAAGTTGTTTGGAATACTGAGCATTTATAGAGCAACAACTAGTTCTCTGCTTTCTGTCTTCCCAAATGTGTATGTCACATTTGGGAAAAGCAAAAACAGCACTACACTGAAGGACATATGTTTACTAGTGCATGCTTATGTTAAACTTATGTAAACATATTTGTATAGATATTGGTACAAAAAAAATAAAAGGTACATGTCTTTAAATGAATAAAGATCTTTTTCATGAAGCTTTTATCAGAATAATTAATAAAGTAATCTTACCCTGGTGTTCTAAAAGATGACTTGGGGCTTGTTAAGTAACTTCACAGAACGTTCTCTGCATGCTCTTTATAAGTCTAGGAAATAATAATGACATACAGTACATGAGAAGAGAGAACACTTGCATTGGGGTGAAATGTATATAATGGAGGATTCATTGAACGCAAAGTGGGAGGGAGACCACAGACAGCAGGCAGTCCTAATAATCAAGCCTCCAATCTTAGAAACATCTAAGAACAAACTTAAGCAGTACTACTTTGAGAGCTGATTTCTTATCTAGGCACTTTATGTTTTCTGAAGTTACCAATTACTCTCAGCATGAGGCATGAAATGCAGTTGGTACCTGCATTTAAAGACACGCAATAATGCCAAAGGTTAGAAATAAATTGGAGACTGGTGATAATAGATTCCTCACAAGCTTTTATACATTGCCAGTGATTAAAATGAAGAAAAATTTAATAAGCTCTTATGTAAGTGCATCCTATATTTTTCCTCTAAGAAAAAACAATGTACTTTGGCTATGTTACTTTTTCTTTCAGTGGACTTGCAGTTCATGGAAATGATACTTTAGAAATGTGTGCATGCAGTAAGTAAACCAAATGTATAAACCAATATTAGTTTAATTCTACTGTATGGAGAATCATTTAATATGAAATTATTTCAAATACCCTAGATGCATCATGAAAGGTTTAGAAATATTGAAGGGCTATTTTTAATCTTGAACATGTTCTCATATAGTTTGGAAGACAAAAGATACGTATTATCTTTTTCCAGTACTCCAGTCAATGGAAATTTAAAATGTAGGAAATAGTGTTTAGCAATGATGATTGTGTTTTGCCCATATACTACATAATAAATCTTTGTGATCTGTACATATTGAGGCCAAATCACATTTGGTGTCATTCAGCAATATTTGATTAAACCACTAGGGACCTGTTGGCACTAAATATTAGCAGGCCTTAGTGAGGCTGGCACTGTTAATTTCTATTGCTTACAACCTAACTTCATTCTTTTAGACTATGCTTTTTACAGGAAGGTTTCTATAATAAAAGCTTTTTGGTAATTTGTTCCTGCAATTTTTAGGAGGCAGTGGCTTCCCCAAAGGAATTACCTAGTGAAATTTGGATTTCACTGTGCTCTTTGGTCCTCCTGCTCCTTTTTTTTTTTTAAATAATCCATTTTGAACTTGGATTAAAGTGTGTGGGGGAGGGTGTACATTATAAACAGCAAATTACATTGGATTCTCATGTTTCCATGTAAATTCTTTCCGTGCATTTTCTATAACATTTTTTCTTCCCTAAAAACTGTTCTGGCATTTCTGTTGCATTTTGAGCACAGGAAGAAATCATAAAGATGATGAGAAGGCCTCATCACAAGATTTTTTAAAATTATCTAACATAATTCTTACTTTGTTTTATATTTTTCTATAAAGTTTTCCTACTCCAAAATAATACATAGATTTTTTTTTAAATCACTAAATATGCAGCTCAATTCATGACTACCTGGAAGTAAGCCCCAATGAGTTTATGAGAACAATGTTAGGAAACAAAAATAGGATTACATGCTGAAAAACTGAGAATACAATTTAAAGGCAATTTAAAAATAGGTAAATGCCAGCCAAGGTGATGTAACTATAAAAGTTTGCCGAAAATAAAATACCCTGGAGATTGGACAGTGAGGGGTCCTTGGTGCTCTCTGAGCTTGCTTATTTCCTTGCAAACATTTCATTACCCTAACTAGGTAACATCACTGCTAGTAAGGAGTGCTGTTTGCTCTCAGTTTATATTCTGGTGTCTTCCCTGTCTGTGTGGGTGGGGGAGATCTTAGAGATCTTTGCTTGAGCTGTTTACTGATGGCTCCTTGGCAAATTCTTGATTGGGTTATTTTTTACTTGATTGTTGGTCTGAAGGAGCTGCAGAGAGATGATTCTCAAACTGTAGTGCCACTATTAAAAAGGCCCTGTTTTAAATTGTGGGGCATACACCTCACTTTCCATTTTGAAATATCTCTGAAACAGGTAGTGAAATAAGGAACAATTTATATGGCAAAGTGATAAGTACAATTTCCTCAGTCTCAGTCCAGACTATACTGATGATAGAGACTGGTATAGAATTAGAGGAGCTGTGTGCCTTTTGCACGCTGGATGTTATGCAACGAAGACAGTTATATAAAGGGAAAAGATGTCAGCTTTTCCCAGGACACAAGAAAGACTTTTCAAATATAGGCCATAAATATAAGAAGCTCCACACACTCTTCAGGATCCATTTGGCCTCTTCCAAGTTTCTTTTATTTCAGATCAACAAAATGTTGCAGTAAGACTGGCAGTAAAACACAAGATGCACACCGGGCAGAGATTTTATTATTGTGAATCAGTCCTGCTGTACAGGAAATACCCAGGTTAGACCACTGCAGAAGTTTCCTTTCATTAAAAATGACAACAGACACTTTCAGACAGATTCAGATTTCTACAATAAATTTCATTCTTCTGTTTACAGACATTTTTTAAAACATACATCTTTCCCCTGTTTTATAGTTATAAAAGGAAGAAACGGGGGTGGAGAAAATCCACAAATCTTTAACTGTCATTTATCTTTTTTACATTATTAGACTATAAATATTAGACATATATTCTAGAATATGGGTCTGTGCATTATTATACAGTTATACACACGTTCTTTTTACGCAACTTACAAAAATGATATGCAATTTGACTTTGCTAACATTGCATGTGTTGTGAAAGAATCTTGTTGCAAAGAAGTAATTATCTCTTGTACCCTGATAAAATCAGACATAGTTGTATACCAATATCATTCATGTGCATTATCTTTTAAATCTATTCATTGAAATTATAATATGCATTTGACATATTTAATACAGTAATTTTAAAATTTACCTCTGTCATATACAAAATATAGCAATTCCAATATCATTGAATGGAAAGCTAACTTATTCTTCACTGATGGAATCAGAGGTCTGAATCTTATCCTCTTCTTGTATTAGAGGTGAAATAATTACTTTTGATACTTTTTAGTAGACTTTGTATTCATTCAGAGGTACCAGAGCAGCTTTCATTTACATAATGCACTTATAGTTAATATCACTGAATTCTTTGCTAAATTTCCAATAATTGTTTTATAACAATTATATAATTTCCAATAGTTGCTTTAAAACATAAAGTAAAGGGTCCGGATGGTTTCTGAAATGTATCCATTTTATGTTAGATTATTTTAGTTTATTAATTGTTCTCCGGAATGTGAAGAAGCATATAGATGTTATCCTAACAAATTATGAGACTATCTTGTCTTCCAATAAAATGCATTATCATATATATGTTATACTAGCAATTGCATAAGTATGCTCCATTGCAATATATAGAATCTGTTTACGTGTTATGGAACAGATTTCATTAGATTAGAACTTCTTTCCATTTGAAGGTAACAGTCTGGTTAATCTAGAAGCTAGCTATGTAGCAGTTGAAACATTGTCAGTGATGCAACTTGGGTGCCTTCATAGTTTGGAAAAAGGAAGAGATCCCTTTTTCTCCTTCATTAAAATATGAACAACCCTGACCACAAAATATTTTTAAAAATGTTTAAATTTATTTTTAAATCTTGGATACAAAGTGATTAATTAATTGGTTTTGTAATTGCAGCGTCTCTCTTTTAATGTTTGTATCATTCTTCAGAAGGAAATATCTAAGGTTGGAGATTTATTTATATTAATTTTATGATGAACCGAAATTGTTCTCATTCTCCTCTAAACCTCCTTTCCTATAATACAGACACTTCATTACCTTAAAGCATGTTTTTTTTTTTTTGTTAGTATATTTTTAATTTTTAGTTTACATTTTATCCCCTTTTTTGGGAAATTTCTAAAATGTTTCTTCTTGTCCTTTCCAAAAAATACTTCTCTCTATTGGAGGTTCTGATCAGACATCCAGCAAATGGATTGTTCCGTGCTTTGCACAAGTGTTGCCTTAAAGTCTGGTGACTAAGAGGGCATATGCTACATTGACATAAAAACTTATAGTGGCGAAGGATGGGGTTTTGCCCCCAGAATGTTTAATAAATTTTTGTAAAGTTGATAATTTACCAAATAAACAAAATCTACAAGATGAAGTGCAGAGGGCAGATCCAAACCTAAATATTAGAGCTGAGAGAGAATGTCTGAGAATGCATCTAAAAATTATATGGTAGCTGACAAATTTATCTAAATTGAACACAGGGCTCTTGTGAGACCTTTAAATAAGAGAACCGAGTCAAATGGAATTGAAGGAGAAACTGATTAAAACCCACAACATTTACATAGTCTATATTTTTCAACACAGATTTGGTAGTTGTACTTGAGACTGGCTATAATATTTAATGGAATTCTTCATTTCCCAAAAACATATACCATTATACTTAAAAATTGCTATAATTTTTCCATAATGTTCAGTTAACAAGTTTAATTTATAAAAATAATTTATAAAAGTTATTTTACATATTTTTGTCATTTTTTTAAATCGTCTAGTAGTGCCCGTTGTATAATCCAGCCAGTTTACTGCAGTGCAGTTTTTTTAAATATCTAGCTATATGTTATTGTTCTCAGATCATTTAGAAATTAATTGATTATCAAAGTATATCACAATTATTTTTTTTAAGTGTAAGGCTAAAATTATATTTAACTATTTGTTGACTTTCTTTTTGCTAACAGTGATAATGTGACACTTTATACAACTTGCTTTCTTGTGTGTCTCTTCTATGTCCATTTAGTTTTCAATTTAATATGTAAAAGCTCAAGATGAAAGCAGTTCCTTAACTTTAATATGCAAAGGCATACTCTATATTCCTGTCAGAATATAACAATAGCAATAATATTATTGTTATATTTTGACAGGAATATTTCTGATGCATAGAAGTAAATTTGCTGCATAAATACACTTATGGTTATGTAATGCTAAGATATGAACTACTTTTAATAAATTTCCAATATAACTTTTTGAATACTGCTGTTATCTATATCTTGCTTACTTGCGGAAAGCAAAATCTAAATGTTCCTACCACATTTTTTGATTTATTATTTTTCCTATTTCCAGCCTGCAAGTGGAAATAATTTACTAAACGTTTGAATTTCTGTAGTTGGTGAAGTAACCCAGCACATTTAATGCTGTTTATATCCAAATAAATTTGAAAATCGTGGCCTATTATAAATCCTCTAATTTGGATATGAAAAAAATGGCCTTGTGGTAAGTTGTTTGCTAAGTCTTAACTTACACCCATAGATGGCAGTCTGCTTTCACTATAGAAAACTTGGACTCTTAGTTCAAAGAGTACACAAAGTATGAAGGAAAATTATGCTGATTATCTGTAGGATGCATGTATATGTTTAGACTGGAGGAGAATGAACAGGTTCTGTGTTTATGAAATATACAAGAAGTTAAGTGACAGCTTATAATTATCTTCATTAATGAATGAGGATAAAATGCTCCTTCATAAAACTTACTGTGCACCTCATTTTATTTTAAATGTTTAGTGGGAAAGACTGAAATGCGGTGATGGAATTCCAAGGTATATATTAAAAAGATAAGTTACTGAAAATGAGGACTTCCAATTTTTATAGTGATGCTACTTGTTTGCATAACCTAAATTTTTCATCATTTTATGTGATGTCCCAAAAAATCAAAATATTGCAAAGCACTCTCGTGCAAATGTTTTCCTATCTTTTCCTAATTATACACTTACAGAAACCATGTCATTTTTCTTAATTCAGTTCTCTGTGGACATTATTTTTGGGTATTTCCATAGGAGAAGAAAGAGCTAGGGAAGTATGTTGAATTAGCCAATTTAAGAGTACTTGGAAAAAAACATCTTTGGTGAGATAAAGGCCTTTGTCTGTGCTTTAGATATCTATCTATCTATCTATCCATCTATCTATCTATCTATCTATCTATCTATCTATCTATCTATCTATCTATCTATCT
>JANHFL010009397.1:0-30087 GCA_032468155.1 Oxyrhabdium leporinum | reverse complement strand
CTATCTATCTATCTATCTATCTACCTACCTACCTACCTACCTACCTACCTACCTACCTACCTACCTACCTACCTATCCTTGTGTGTGTGTGTGTAAATATAAATATAAAACACAATAAAATACAAAAAGGAAAAAGGGAAGGGGATAAAAGGATAAAGTTAAAGAGTGACCAAAAGTACATACAGTAAAGCAGATATATATAAAAAAGTGACCTCTGGCTTTCTTCAATACAAAGACAATAAAATACAATAAACTCCTCTAAGTTTAAACAAATAATATCAATATTTTAAAACCTTTAAAATACAAATAATCAAGGTTACATTCTTAATTTAAATTTCATCTAATGCATATATAAATCATATACATAATTTATCAACTATATATATATATCTCATAACTACGTACTTAACAATTCACAATATTTCTCTAACCAAATCAGATCTAATTCTCAATCCCAGAGTCAAAAATTCATTTTTCTCTTTTTCTTATAGGAAATCTAACAATGGTTTTCCAAGCCTCAAGAAATTTAGCCAAGTTGCTGTCTCTAATGAAAGGGATCACTTTCTTCATCTCAGCCAGTTCCATTAGTTTCATAATCCATTCTTCCACTATGGCTATTTCATTCATTCATTTTTTCGTTCGTTTGTTCATTCAGTTTCTACAGCCGCCCATCTCGGTCAATGATTCTGGGTGGTTTACAATTCAAAAAATATAATTACAATTAAAATACTAAAAACATTTTAAAACAATTAAAAAATGTTCCTCTTTCCATCTTTGTACATATAATATCTTTGCAGCTGATATCATGCATAAAAACAAACTCCTATGTTTTCTTTTCCCCTATTTGTCTGCCAACCTTAGCATCCCCACAAGTATTGTCTCATTGAATCACAGATCTAGGAAACTGGCCAATCTTCACTTTTCACAATGCTGGTAGTCCTTCATTTAGCAACTGTCTCATTTAGTGACTGTTTGCAATTATGACAGTGATTAAAAAAAGTAACTTTATGACCAAAGCTCGCATTTATGACCTTTGCAGGTCTATAAAACAAAGGAAATCTGAACTAAGATTGTAATAAGCACACTCACAGTTTCACTTAGCAACTGCTTCATTTAATCAGTGAGTTGCTTTCCCCAATTGTGGTCACTAAGAGTACCTGTAACAGAACAGCCTTCTACCCACTTCTATGTGGTAACAATAGCAATAGCACTAACACTTAGACTTATATACCATTCCATAATTCTTTACAACACTCTGAGGGGTTTACCAATGTCGGCATATTGTTTTCAACAATCTGGGTCCTCATTTTACTGTCCTCGGAAGGATGGAAGGCTGAGTCAAGCTTGAGCCTCATCAGGATCGAACTCCAGGCTGTGAGCAGAGTTAGCCTGCAATGCTGCGTTCTAATCACTGCACCATCATGGTTCCATGCATCACGATGTCAGACACATAATGCATCTGACTAGATGTGTTTTGCAGAGATTGGTATATTCAATAAGCTGATTAATTATTTTTTTCTCCCCTCCACACACACACATTATGGAAGAAGAATAGCATAAATAAGATATGCATAATACAAGTTTCCTGCTTTACATAACCAGGACATGCAGGATTGAAGGAACATGCTTGTACATCTTCTTCTACTATGCTAATCAGCCATTTAATCCATATGACGTGTAAACTATTATGTTATTATACTACATGCTTGGCACTACACTCAGGATGTTAGGTATGACATAAAATGTGCAAATTCCATTGTCAATCAAGAATGCCAATTCAGGTAATCCTTGACTAACGACCACAACTGAGCCCAAAATTTTTGTTGCTAAGCAAGACAGTTGCAATATGGGTAGTCAGCATTATGATGCTCATTGTTCTTGCTTCCTTCCTGTCCTTTCACTTGAGTTTTGCTCCATTTTATGATCTTTCTTGCCACACTTGTTAAGTGAATCACTGCAGTTGCTAAGTTAGTAACACGGTTATTAAGTGAATCTGCTTCCCCATTGACCTTGCTTGTCAGAAGGTCAGAAAAGGTGACCACATGACCCAGGAACACTACAACCATCATAAATATGAGACAGTTGCCAAGTGTCTGAATTTTGATCACATAGCCGTAGGGATGCTGCAACAATCGTAAGTGTGAAAAACAGTCATAAGTTTGACCCTCCAGAAAATGGGAAGCGGGTGACTTGAAAGACAGTAGTGGAGAAAAGGATATTTTAGAATAAAGGCATAATGACAACCTGAGGACAGAGAAAGGGTGAAAAGCTTATAAAGAGGAAGACAGAGAAATTTCCGCAATTTGTATTTAAAATTAGAGATTGTACCCATTTAAATGAAAAGAATAAGAATTTGAAGATGATTCAAAGTGCCAATGAAAAGATTAACAAAAAGAGAAAAAAATGATAGGAAAGATTAACGCTAGTGGTTGTCATCTTTTCCTCATTGTTCTGAAAGCCTTTGCTTTTGGCTTTCCCTTGACATCCAGTCTTACATTGTGAAAAAGTGTATTTCTATGTGAATGTTCCAAGAACATCAGTAGAACAAATATTACAGTCATGATACCAAAGCATTTCTATACACTTTTATTAAAGATACCTAGAATCTGATCATAGGTACTGTGCTTTCTTCTTTAGATATGCAATTGAAAATGAAACTTTAAAGCGATTGGGTGAAGGTGTTTATTGCTTTAAATGTTAAAACCCCAGCAACAAAAGAGAATATTAATAATTTTGAGGAAAATGTAAGAGACATGTGTTTGTCTTAGTTTTCCTAGAGATTCTTTTTAAATGAAGTTTTCATAAAGATTTCCTTTTTGCTATATAAATAAATACTAAAATTAGACACAAAAGTGAAATTGTTCATTTTCATATAATCAGTAATGTTAGAATTGTAGGATATTTTTTGAAGGCCCAAAAGACATTAGTGAGAAAATAAAATCTTAGAATTATTTAACTGGCCAAAATATATCCCTTTGTCCTATTACAAGCAATAGAAACAAAATATTTAGAACTAAGACCCAGAGCCAAGTTGTTTAAGTACAACTGAACCATGGATAAACCTGACCTGGTAATATGAGCTTTGCAGCTTTAAAAAGGAAAGATGAATAGTTAATTATTATTTTATTCTTCACCAGCTTAATCCTAAAACTTTTTGTTACAAGCAGAATAATGAAGTCATTTATATACTTGATTTATAAATGACCTGTTCTTCAAAAATAAGTTATTTGATTCATTTGTAAGGCTGTTAAACAACCTAAATTAAGAAATGAACACAACATAAAAATGGAGATCTTCCCCTTAATTATTTGTGGCAACCACGTTCTATTAAATGTATGTGAATGTTAGTTTATAAATTATATTTATATAATTTATAATCTTGGATATATTAAGATACAGTCAAGGGAACTATACTTGCAATTATTTTATTCATAAATTACTAAATACATTTGAAGGAAATTATACATTATATTCAGCTAAGTACAATTTATGTCTTAACGTAAGCAGAATTGTTCTGTAAGGTAACGTTCTGTACGGTAACAATAATACATATTGCAAAAAAATAGGTTTTGTAACAGGAAATTCTGAATTAGCATAGGCTCAAATGTACTTTAATATCCTGGTATGACCGCTTATTCATAAATTGTCACGGAATTTTAAAATGTGTACATTTGTAGTTTTGATAGGCAATATAGAAAGCTGTTTAAATTCTGAAAGACATAAGTTTTGGGTGCTTACCATTTTTGCATCTTAAGCTGACTTAATATCTTGAAGCTTTTAAATGTTCAAGGTATTTGAATGTTCTAAGTACTTCTATGAATGTTCTAAGTACTTCTATGAAAAAGCAAAGGTGACAGTAGGTTTTCTACTAAGGTGCCTATGGCTTTATGCTTCTTGTTGTAATTTCCCCGTCTTCGGAGAAAAAACACATACTGTTATATAGTTGACGTGTTCTTCAGTATTTGCACGATACAAAGCATCCCAGTTGAATATTCCTGTCTAGCTAAAAGAGACCTCATTTTATGTTTACTGTTACATAATGAAATATAGACGATCATTAAATAGCACAAATGGGAATCCTTTTTAAATGTAGCCATTTGTTTTACTTTCCAAATTGAAAACATATTGGAGGGGGCTTCTTTGAGAAAATAACAAAACTGATATAAATTTTAAATAGGTAAAACTGCCCGTATCTTCCTTATACTGGAAAAGCTATAAAGGCTGGGGTTCTCTAATTTACACTGAGTACATTGCTCCCTTGGATCAGAACTATTTGAGAAATATCAGACATAGCTCAACAAATTGCCAGATTCACTGTGATACATTTCTTCTTATTTATCGTCTCTTTGATCCACATGTCCTGCACAGAATTAATTACTAAATTTTTAGCTTCTGTTCATTGGAACATTGGAAATTGAATATGTGATATGTTGTAATTTTCCTTTTTTTTTCTTTTTGATCATATGCATTTAAAAAAAGCATGTTCTTCAGTTACTGATAAGTGAGAGATTTCATTTTTGTACTATATATCCATACAGTCAACTTGTTTATAGCTGTGTTACAACATATTAAATTCAGGTTTATGGTAAAAAATAACACATTGTATGTTATATCCTTATTGTATGTTATATCCATATGCATCCCAGTATTTACTCTCAAAAATTGGTAACAGTTTAAACCGTTACATTGATTTGCTTTTATATTAGCTTCTTCCTATTATGTGCAATTGTGCCGTGCTTTGTACCTAATTTTTATGCATGCTTTAGCTTTAATCGAAACTCATTTTAAAAAAAATATTTTAAACTACAGTTGTTCATACCATTTAATGAACTCCTATTTTTTCAAAAGCATTTAAAACTATGGTGCTTTAATATATTTGCTTATGTATATATAAATCAAACTAAGAAATCTGGAAATTGTGATGATAAATTTTAGTGCAAATTGTGGATTAGAGTTGATAAGGAAACATCATGGAGGATAAAATATCTAGTCGGGCTAAATAGTGTTTAGTTAAATCATGTTTAAGGGATAACAGCTCTGTATTTTAACAATGAAAAATAAATATATACTTTAAAAACATTTTTGTTATGCTGTCAGTCTCTGCAGTTGTGAAAATTTTATTTCACATAAGAAATAGATCTTGCAACAATTTATAAATCTTATCTCTTTGAATTGTGTTTAAATAATTTTTTCTTGAAATTTTCCAAAGCTGATTCATACACCATTGGATAAATATAGAAAAATCATATTCTTTCCCACTGAAAAGGTGAAACAAGGACAAGACCGTAAATATTTGTGCAATCTGGGCTGTCAGATTTTTTAGTTTAAAGGGCTTTCCTTATTTTAAAGGTTTGTTTCTTATTCCAGAACATTTTAGCTCCATTAACATAATCCTAATATCCATTTGAGTTTCATAAAAATTCAGACATTTCTCTTTAGAGGTCTGTTGTTTTTTTTGAAATGTTGGTCTGACAATTTAATAAAAATAAAACTTACAACAATTGTATCCAGGATTGAACAAAAAATAGCTACCGTACCAGCCTTCAGCTCCTATTGCAACTGCACTCTTATGCCTCACGTTTCTAGTTTAATTTTCCTCCCTGTTTTCTAATAGTGATTACTGACACATATACAAACACACAAAACAATAGCAACAACACTTAATGCCAACATCCGTTTATATTTGTTGCTAGACCTGGGAATTCACTCTAAGATGCGTTAGTTCATTATAAAAGTTCCCAACCAAATATTGTTCTCACTTCATTCTTTCTATATAGACACAATGAGACAAAAACACATTGTTGTCATGATCGGCAAGCTTGAAAATGTAATATTTTTGTCTATAATCCCTACAATCCTGCTTCAGCTGGGCCCATAATTTTAGCTATGTCAGTCATAATTTTGATATTAAATGGATGACCTTAATTGTATATCACAAATGATGTTTGATTCTTAGCTTCAAGCAAGGGGTAGTGTGTAGTAAGATTGCTCTCTGGAATCATCTTTGTCATATTGAAATAGTACAAAATGGGTTTTGGATTTCTTATCACTATTGCATCTTTTTTCTTTCACCATAGTATCTTACTTTAAATTGCAGTTCTTTGGGAACCATAGCATTTTTCCTGAAATACAACAGTTATTGGATGGCTAAATTAATATAATCTATTTTCTTCCACAGATTTTTTTTTAATTTGAGAATATCTTTGTGAGCTCAATTCGTTTCAGGAGTTTGTATTAAGGACAATTATATTCACTTGGTGCAATAAAGTAAATGGAGCTCCTAAAAGGAATTGTAGTTTGAATATTAAACAAGGTGTATAGATTTCTCTCGAAAATATTCCAGGTTGAAACCCAAAACATCACTTTTAATATTTCTTCTAATGCTTCCTTTCCAGCTTGCCAAATAACATAAAGTTAGTGCTCATCATCCTTTTTTTAAATTTCAACAAGCTTTTTTTAAAGTGAATGAAATTTTAATGGTGAATGGTTTTAATCTGCGTATGCATACGCAGATAAAATTGTTCTAATAAATTGTGGATACCACCTTAGAAGAATAATCTTTGTAAGAGTGAAGAGCAAGTTGAAATAAAATTATTTTGATAGTTCTGCTACCCCAATTATTGAATGGCTTCAAGATTTCCAGGGTGCTTTGAGAAGTTACTACAAAGTAAAGTAATAATGAGAATCCTGGATTCCATATTTTTGGGGGGTTTAGTCTACAAAAAATGGTGTGTGTTAGTTTCTTGAAATTTATTTTAACGTAGTAAAGCAAATATTATTGGGAATATAAGATTAAGACTGCAGTTTGGAATGCAATCCATTTGATTATGTTAGTTTATATAAAGCACTGTTATTCTGAGATACACGAATAACTAGAATTTATAAAATTAACAAGAGAAGGAAAAACACATCATTTTAGAAGAGAGACATTTCCTGTTTCCTTTCTCATAGGTTTCTGCTGTGATCTATTTAGGCTGAATTTAATGTTAAGTGTCTTCCATATCAGTCTGCTAGTCCTATGCAATTTTATATAGATTTAGTTCTCAAGCGAAATTAGTTCCTAGGTTAAATTTGTAAGAATAATTTAAATAATATTTTTATGAACTGGATGAAAGTGATATGAAATCCTATACTGCAAATAAGATCAACTTTTTAAAACCTTTTATCAGCAAATATAAAAAAGTAGGTGGTTCAGAATTCCTAATTTTACAGTGCAAGTGTGTGCAATGCACAAAATAACATAGCTGTCCTGTAGATTTTTGTTTTTACTATAGGGTTGCTCTCTTTACTGAATTAAATTGTGTGTTGCATTGAGGCTGTAATCTTATACCAGTTTACTTAGAAGAAAGAGTCTTTGAATTCAGTGGAAGTTACTTTTGAGTAAATGTACTATATTTGGAAATGCACTTATAGTATAAAACATAACCTATCAACATAAATAAAACTACCACTTTTGAATCTATAAAATTAATTCATATATTAAATTGCATTTATTCAGTTTTATAATAGAAAATTAATACTGCATCTACTTATGTACACTATTAGCTCAGAGGGCCATCAGAATCAAAATGATAGAAACTATTGTATAGGATAAACTATTATAAGCATGTTCATTTTTATCATTTGGTCAGCTATTCTGAATATATTGTACCATATATGCACCTTGTTTATGCACTTAATGGAATTCGCTGTTCTCCGTTTCACATTCACTGATGGTGCGGTTTAGTTCAACAAGCTTTGTTCTATTTAAAGACAGAGGGCAGCAGAAATTAGCCAGTTATGAAAGGCCATAAGAAAACTAATTTTAATTAAGGTTTCCCCAAGCTTCCTTAATTTATAAGAGATAGTACAATAGTTCTGAAGGACATCAAACTGGAGAAGGTGGAACAAATTATTGAGGCAAATCCAAATGATTTTTGCCTTCCCTTGGGTTTCTTGTCAAGGAATTCAATATCTTAATTGATAAGATATTGAGAAACTTTACCTGTGGCCTGGCCTTCCAAACAAGGCACAGGTCACTCTTAAGCAGGGCCACTGGGCAGCTATCAGCAAATACTGATTGTTGTCACAATGTTGGCCTGAATGTGGCCTCTTGTGTTTAGTTGGATTTATTTTGTCTTTTTCCAAAGTCACTTTGAGGATTGCTTCTGGTACTCCCTCAGGAAATCAAGGTAACACTGTAGGATTGGCACATAGAAAAATGCTGCACAGGAACAATCTGGTTCAAGGTCTCAGTCATCCACCTACTCCAGGCTGTAACCAAAGACTTGTCTGAAGGGCCCAACAGATTCTCAAGAAAAAACCCAAAGTCCCTTTGGAGCCCATGGGTTCCATCAATCACCCAATGTGGCAAATCTAAAGATCTCTGTCTCATTTCATCATTAGAAGAAGAAGAAAGTAAATCTATAAGGGGCTATACCATATGAATAATCCCGATATCCTGAATTTGGCATTGTCCATCTTGATGCTTCCAAATAAACCAAGAGAAGAGCAGGAGTAGATTAACCACATCAATGTCTTTTTTTCTTAACAATGCTCTGAACTATTTATATAAGTTTAAAATGCAGGCATACACATGCAACCAGTTCACCATCAATTTGTGTATCTCGAAAAAAGGTGCAGTCTAAGATTAAAACTGGATTTTTTTTTTCTCCCAAAGCTTAATTTTAAAAAGATACACATAAAAACTTCATTTGTTGTCCTTTTTCTCCCATAATGCGTCTCTAACTTACTAATGTATAATCTTTTCTGAAATTCACAGAATGTGTTATGGAACAATGAGTGTGGGCAAAGTAACTGGGGATGTAACTGGAATAAAAAACACATTTTTCTGTACCCTCATTTTTTCCCATAGAGATGATTTCCTCTTCATCATCTATTCGTCCCCTGGTCTGCAAATTTCTAAATTTAATTCAATCTTTTATTGAAAACCTCTGGTGGAGGCCATAGAAAAAAGCATAAGCAGGGGACAGACATATGATCCCAGCCTATGCTACTACGCAATGTCGGTGGCAATCAGGAGGCAATCTGCCCAAAAATATCAGGATGCATTCATGTGACTTGGGTAGCCTACTTGGGATCTATAATAAAACAAACTTAGAAACAGGCAGCAATTTAGAAAGTCATCTTGTACCAAACACTATGGGGAGTACAATGAAATCGAATCGGGAGTGGCACGAACAATTTCAGAAATAAGAATTGCTTAATCTTTTATGTTCTAGAGCAATCTGTTCGAGAGTCAGCTTTCCCTAGAGATCACAGGAGATGCCTTCATGCCCATGAAACTGACTTGAAGATCAGAGAAGAGGGGAAACAACATTCAAAAATTGCTAATTGTACAGAAGCCTGTCAAGTCTTCCATTTCCTTGTAGGCAGAGTTGGTTGACAAATGTTCACCCTTTTGGAGCCTTGAAGAAAGAATAATGACCGCATCTCCAATTTTGTCAGGTGAGACTACACATACCGGTAAAACGTTGAATTGATTCTTCAGCAGTTGTGAGCAGGTGACAAATGTAGACAGGTTGGAGTGGTCTCCTTTTAGCTGCAGTTTGGACCACACACTCCACCAGAGGAGCCAGTCTGTAAGGGAAGGGTCCCTGGGAGGCATGACTCTTTTTAAAACCCAAGGCACATCTTAAACCTTCTCTCAGGCAGCTTATGGTTGACTTTTAATTATTCAGCAGACCACCTAAACTGACAATAACTTTGGCATCAATACATGAGGAATAGTCACAAAAGAACAAAACTTGTATCTTTTAAAACAATCTCTTAATATACTGGATGCAGATGGGCTTTTCTTGATCAGAAAGCAGGCATGTCTTGATGAGGCAGCAGGGTTGCTCTTGTACAAAGGTAGCTATTGTGGACCCAAGCGATAAATAAAGAAATGCTGCTCTCCATTTAAGCCTCTGTTTTTCGCTTTCTTACATTTAATGTGTCCCAGAACACTGGTGCCAAAGGGAAGAACCTTGTTTTGTATCGGGCCTTCGTTCTCTCTGCATGTGTACACACACATTTGCAGGCAGGCATTCTTTTTTGCCTTAATGCTTTCAGTGTTATAGGACACTAGAAGGTTTGTGAAGCCCTTGGTGTGTTTGAAACACTTTGTGCCTTCGCTATTTTTCCCCATAAAGTAAACAATGTTGTTTTGCTACCAAAGAGTAAACAATTTTTTGGCAGCTCAAGATGAGGCGGTAGCAGCTCCTTGGTGCTGGGGAAGTGGGTGCACCTGGTCCATGGCCTTGAATAGCTGCTGAGAATTTTCTCACACTCTGCCAGTGAACCCTCCACTTCATTTAGCAGCCCCCTGACAAGGCTGGCCTCTGTTCCCCAGGCAAAAGGGGCTGATGGGGGATTCTGAAAGAATTGGCCACTTGGATGAGTTCGGGACTGCTGAGAACAAGCAAAAGAATACAGTTTAAATGGCAAAGGGAAGGCAGCCTTGTGCCAAGTATAAGCACTGTGGTTGCAAACTCCAGAAATCACTTCTGATGCTCTTCAGGAAATCCATGACGCTTGATAAGAGATCGCTTGGTTTTTAATTGAAGGCATAGGTGCTTCCAAAATGAAACTTTTTTTTTCTTTCAAATACTTGTCTAGGTAATTCCTAAGAACCTAATCTTGTGGAGTGATCTCAACTGCAGTATGTCAGCCAAAAGCATAATTTCTGAATCTAGACAATTGGCCCGTTTTTAGAAGTAATGCTAATTTCTTTTTACAGTATGCGAGCACTGAAGACGAAGAACAGCTTGGGCCTGAAAAAGATGATCAGACAATTTATAAAATATCAACTATACTAACTAAACAGCTAGCTCAAATTCTGGGAATTGTAATGTGATGATAATTGCAGTTCTAAGTCAAAGCTGTTTTTGTATCCACTCTTTAAATTGTCAACAATTTCCCACTGTTCTATTGTTACGTTTTTGTAGAAGCTAACTATATGCTCTATCAAAACCACATTTTTTAATTTCCTTCTGATCACCATATAGATTGAAGGTCATACTATAGCAGAACAACCTGTGATGCAAGGACAAGATGGAAACTGCTGAAGTAAATTGTTAAAAATAAGCCACGAGCAAGATCTCCCACACCCCAAAATTATTCTGTGCATTTAATTTTAGCAGGGCTTGCTCCTGATCAATTTTTTTGTACTGGATAATCCAGTCTTACTGGGGGGTTTTTTCTTTTCTTTTTTCATTTGTGGAAGAATCCGAATCCAGAAGTTTTCCAACATCACATACCGGTTCTTTCTTCAACCTGCAGCCCCCAGCATCACTGTCCCAATGCTCTAAATAGTATCCAGCCCTCTGGAATCCTGTAGCAGGAGTATTGGGATCAATGGCTGAAGTGCAACAATGAGAAACTGCCGTTTTGCTTCCTCCGGTGCCAGAAGATATACTGTTTAGATCACGAATCCTTTTGAAGGAATAAAGTCGCAGTGGAAGGGCTACAAAACAAAACCTATTCTAAAAGAATATATTGCTGAGCACATGCTAGGCTAGACACCAATAAGAAAATACAGCACATCTGTCGAGAGTAGTAGATATCTGGGAAGCATCAATAAACGTATGTACCTATAGTACCGCAGAGACAGTGGAGGAAACTATCAAAGAATTATCTATGCAGTACAATTTTTGTATAAAATTATATAAAGCACAATACATGAGAGATAGATTAATAGGGGTTTGAGAAGCAATTAATTTTTTTGCTTATTGTCATTAATGCTTATATTGCTTTGAGGAATATAAACACAGACTTTACATGCAAACTTAGTTGAATTGACAACAATGGAACCAAATCAATTGCATAATAGGATACAAAAGATGAAGTACTATCCAGTCAGACAGATACCGTACTTTGGGGGCAGATTATTGACAAACCATTAATTATTGGTGTTGAGTATGTAGGTTAAACTTAGAGAATTACAGACAGCAGATGTGCCATTAATGTATGACCTAAAAAATATACAATCAGAATATAAGATCAGTGTTAGAAATAAGGTCCCTATGGTTAACGTGTGTGAAAAAGCAACTGAAAAGTTATGGGAAGAGACACTACATGCTAAAGCAACAAACCAAACCAACCTTTTAAAGAGAAGAAACATCTTAGTGACTGGAAGAACAAGCCAGCATGACAGTGAGGGAAAAACAAAGCTCTGGATAGTGACTGACTACAAACTCCCAATATCCAGCAACAAAGGCTAAGACATCTTCAGCAAAAATGTTAACGTGCAGAGGAATGTAACAATAGAAAAAGTGAAAGATCTTGTTAAGAAGATCAGAAGAATCATAGGAAAACTTAACATCTATGTAAGGAATATTTAAAAGAGTAATTATGAACGAGATTTAATAGAGGCAAATTATTTTAAAAGAAGATGTAAAGAAACCCATTATGAATAGGATTATAGGATGAAGGAAAGATGAAAGATTGTGGAACCATCCCCAATAAAAAGTAAGGAATGACCAGCAATAGAGTAGATGTCAAATATGGAAGCATCCCGAATAGATGAGAGATGAAAATATTTAAATATTTAAGCCTGTAGAGTAACATCTATATAACTCTTACAGAGAGTAGGCAACAGAATTTCATTTTTAATGTGTGCCAGAGTGCCCACAGAAAAAAAATGACAATAAAGGTTATCTTAAAACAAATGTGAGCAAAGCTGTATAATAATCTAGCTTCTTTGACATAATTCCATTTATTTAATTTTGGCCATGCTTGTAAGTGGGATTTTGCTTAAGATTTACAAAGAAGAGTAGAACCATGCAGAAATAACCCCCCCCCAAAAAAAAAAACAAACCCAGGCCTTAGAAAAAGGGGCATGAGATCAGAGATGAAGACATTGCATGGGGGAGATTTATCTTTGCTTTATTGCAAGGCCTTTGACAAACGGCATCTGCAGGGGTGGGTCAAAGACAACATGGTGGTTACAACATTACAATTAAAGCCCCACCACTTTTGCAGGACAATAATACGGCATGCCCCCAGAATAGCGAGGTTTTAACTGTTACTTTGACCATCTTCTTGTCTGTTTTGACACACTTCCCCTGTCCCCTGGATGCTGCGGCACTTGAACTGTTTGAATCACGCTAGCATGTATGTTAAGGTTGGTGAGCGTGACAGAACACCTGATTATTCTTCTAGGGAATCTTTACAGTGAGCAAGAAGCCTCCGTAAAAATTTAATCTGGACAAAAACAGAACGCTTTAGAATATGGAAGGGAGTGAGACAAAGATGCTTATTGTAATCTGCTAAATCTACGCAGTGAATATACACAGCATGAGAACTAGTAGAGATGAGAGTTAGTAGGGGCTTCTGGGTGAGTGTTACAGTCGGTTAGATGTCTTTACGAGCGGCTGTACAAGCCCAGCAGTGGAATTGCCAGGCAGGAGATGATTCTGGTTGACAGAAATTTCTCCAGAGGAAAGAGAAATTAGGGGATCACCCACACAAGCTCTGGAAGAGCCGCTTCTCTCAAGGAGGCTGCAGGATATTAGTTTCTTATGATCAATTGTGAGGCAAGCGTCTTGGGAGTTAAGGGATTTGCAATGTGCCCTAAATTGCCGTGCAGCTTTTATAGACTTTTGACCTTGCAAAAGCCTCACCTTCTTAATCACTATACAATTTAATTCCTTTACAACATAAGAGAGAGATTCCAAATAGCACTGAAGATCAAAGACTCCGTGAGTGCCTTCTTTTTGAAATTTAAGAAGAGAAAAATAAAACCCTGCTATCTTAGAGGATTTTAATTTAAAAAAACCAAAAAGCTTAGCAAGAGTGAGATATAAACAAGTTTCACACGGACAAGGGGGCACAATTTTTTTTAAAAAAACAAAAGTTTTTCCGGTTAAAACTGCCTTTGAAAATAGAAACATTAATTAGACTAACAAAGTGGATCTTTGTGGAAATATTGATGGTTTATTTTTAAGGATAATAATGGATAACAGCAATATGAACTGTATGGCTGAATATGGAGAAACAATTGGGACTAAAGTGTTAAATATGGGGAGAACAAAACAGGAAAAAAAACTGCGTTTTACTTTATTAGTAATAATTAACATACTTTCATTTTCTTACCATGGCAACCACAAGGAAAACTGCCGAATTGGGAGAAGGACATGGGGGTTCGTTAGAACAACTTACAGATAAGGGCATTTAATCAGATTTATTGCAGAAATTGTTTTAACAATTTGGTAAAAAGTTAAAAAGGCAAAGGAAGAAAGATTTGCAGGGATGAAAAAAGATCAGAAAGAAGTTAAGAAAATTGAAAAATCTATAAGGCAACTGGCTATAGATTTCAAACAAATTATTGACCAAGTGGAAGTTTGGGGAAGTAGGATAGAAATTATAAAGAGAGTTGGAGAAGGATTTGGACAGTTTGGCATTATTGGAACTTAGAGAAAAAAATTGCTTAAGATTTAGAACAATTCTAGAAGAACATGGAGACGATATCAGAGAAAAGATTGGCAAGTCTCTATTGATTTCCTGAATTGGGATTGGGACCGTATACAAAAGTCAAGATATATTATTTTACAGAATGGAAAGATTCCTGATAGTTGGAAAGAGACTATTATAATGTTACTAATGAGGTAAAAAGATTTCACTTTAACAAGAAATTATCAACCAATGTCTTTATTGAATAATGATTACAAACTGTTTTGGCTGAAAGGCTAAAAATAATTTTGCAGGATTTTATTAATGAAGATCAATGCAGGTTTTTACATAAAAGACAATTGCAAGGTAATGTTAGAAAAGTTAATATTCTGCAATAGATGGAGCAACATAATGAAAAGCAATCTGCATTGATAGATGCAGAGAAGGCATTTGACAATTTGAATTGGATTTTTTTTGTTTCGAATTCTGGAACTTATGAACCTTGGAAATAATGTTATTAGGTGGGTACAGTCAATTTATACTTCTCAAGAAGCAGAAATAATTGTTAATTGAAAACTAATAAAACAATGTTAGATTTAAAAAGATACAAGACCAGGATGTCTGCTGTCTGCATTTTTGTTCGTTTTAGTTCTTGAGGTATTGAATAAAGACATAAGACAATACCAGTGAATGATGGGAGTTAAGATTAAAAAAGAATGTATACGTTGAAGACATTGTTGGGGGCAATATGCTGACTCTGTAAACCACTTAGAGAAGGCTGTAAAGCACTGTGAAGTGGTGTATAAGTCTAAGTGCTATTGCTATTTGTTGTAGAAGATCCGTTATTAGACGGAGTAGGAATGAGAAAATTAAAGGAGAAGATCCCCTAGATGGAGTGGCAATGGAAAAATTAAGAGAGTTTGGTACATTAGCAAGTTTCAAGATTAATAATCAGAAGACAAAGATATTAACAAAAATATGAAATTAGAAGATCAAAGAACTGATAGAGAAAATTGGTATTAAGATTTGAGAAAAAAAGTAAAGTACTTGGTTATTACTATGCTAAATATGAATTGTATGTTATTGCAAAATAATAAGTGTTAAGACATTGTGGGAAAAAGATATAGTAAGATAGAAGAAATTAAAATTGTTACTGCTGGAAAGAATTTCTGTGATTAAAAATGAATGTTTGCCTAGAATTTATTTAAGACAATACTAATTTTTGTCAACTGATGTACCATTTTATACAGTGGCAAAAAGAAATATCTAAATTTATATGTTAAAGAAAAAAAACCCACAAGTTAAAATATGAAGTGTTACAAAATGCAAAGGAAAAGAAGCTTGGCTTTCCTGGATTTGAAATTGTTCTTCACTGGAGATTGCTTTGTTTGAATGAAAGAATGGATATTGCTGAGAAACAAGATACTTTTACAGTTAAAAGGTTACAACCTAAAGTTTGGATGAAATTAATATTTATGCTATGATAAAGTTAAAATTAATGTGGGTATTAAAATAATTTTATTAGACATCATCCTGAGAATATGGAATAGATATAAACCCAGGTTGTGTCTGAAAACACTTTATGGATCTCAGCTCAAGAAGCATATCGTAGAAAAGAAAAGGTGAATAAAGATAAGTGGTTGAAGTATCAGAATTTATTGGAAAACAATCAAAGGGGGAATTTAAAATCAAATCAGCAGAACAATTAGTAGCAGAAGAGTATAGTATGTCAATGGTTTTCCCATTTACAGTTATCTGAAAGACTTAAAATGAATAAAAAGACATATTGTATGGAGCAAAGAAAGAATTTGAAATACAATTGTGTACCTATGATAAACATTAATTGCTAAAATGTATAAACTTGTTGAATTTTTAAACAGGAAGAACAGGTTAATCAATGTATGATAAAGGTGATTAAGAATTTTGGTTATAGTATACAGATGGATCGACGGGAAAATAAGTGATTAAAGGGGTTGAAATTTATACCATATTATAATCTCAAAGATAATTTTTATAAAATGATATACCATTGGAACATGATACAAGATAAATTTTCTAGAATGTGTAAAAGTGCTTCAAATGTATCTTTGAAATGTGAATAACATGAAGGGACATTTTGTTGAGATATAAAAAAGCTTTTTAAAAATGGATTCAAATACATACCTTGATATAGAGGATTTTAACAATCAAGATTCAGTTAAACCCAGAACTTTTCCTTTTAGGAGTAATGGATAAACAGTGAAAACCCATGGAAGATTATTTCAACGTATGATTATGAAAGCAAGATTACCATATGCATAAAAATTGAAAGATTCAACACTACCCTTTCTAGAGAAATGCTTGGTGGAATTGTCAGTTTTTACTGAAATGGATGAATTGACTTCTTTGACTATATAAAAGATATCTATATTTATTGTTGATTGAAAGCCCTTAAATGAATTTGTGATCTGTGGTTTTGATTAGATAGGATATAGAAAGAGTACTACGACATAAATTTAGACAGAGATTAAAATATGTTTGTACTTATAATTGCTGTGAAGAATATTGAAAACTTTCTTTATAAAAAATTTCTTTCCTAGTTTTCATTTTTTCTTTTTTTTGCACTATTTACTTTTTCTTTGATTTATTCCTTTTGCTTTTTTCTCCCTTATATTTGTTTGTGCTACTTTTTATTTTCTTGTTTCAAAGTTTTAATAAAATAATTTGCAAATTATACAAAAAAAGGAGATGAGAGCTATTAGAAAAATTGTATGTTGAAACAGTAACAGACAATTCCACTTTATTAGTCAAATATAAAGAAGACTGAGAAGTGCTAATTATCAAAATAGAAATATAAAGTGAACATCTGGGATAAGGTTAAATATTAAGAATACCATAGTAATGTCAATTTATATACAATATTTAATAAATTTACAGTTTATGGCAACGAAGTGAGGATAGTAGACAATTTTACTTTCTTGGACTCAAAAGTTTAACAGTGCATGAAAGATCAGAACAGTTGTGCATAGTCTTTGCAGCATAATTTACAGCCATGAAAGAATGAAATATTTAAAGTGAATATTATTCCCAGATTAATTTATATTCTGAGAATAATTCTAGTTGACATATTTAGAAAATATTTTCAGAAAATACATTCTTTGTTTGGAAATTTTCTATGGAGTTCTTTAATTCCGATACAGAAACTGCTATTATGGTATCAATTATAATGAGGGAGGATTCTGAATCTGGAGTTACATCACGAAGTTTATTTGTTGTCAAGTACTAACCTACTGTAAATGAGTGCCATATATCATTATACAATGTTTGCATCTATAGGCAATCCACTCATAGGTGGCAAGTGTAATTCAGTGCATTGAGTCAATGGAGTCATACATTTATGCCTCCAGTGGTGCAATAATCACTTTTTGGCCATAGTAAGGGCAGGGAGAATCTGTTTACATTGTCCAGTTTCATAATTCAAGAGAATATTATATTCTGACTTTTATCTCATAATGCCAGGAGAATTTTATGAGTAAGGTTTGAATCCTACCTGAACAACTTCCAAGATAAAGGCAGGTGTACTGTATGAACCTTTCTGATGAAATCTATAAAAATATGCCCAAAGAAGTTGGTATTATCCCCTTCTTCTTTACACAATTTCATTGAACATTTTTGTTTTCTCTTCTTTGTGTTCCTGGACTATGTTTTTCACATTTCAAAACCATTCCACTCCCTTCCCATAAGTGAAAATTGATCTGTAGTAATGCCTTGGGGGTTAAAACAAATATATGACAACTTGGCACAAAGGAAGGTGTATCTTTTCACACACATGTAGTCTGGACTTTACTTAGGATTATGTTTTAATTTACAAGCTTTACAGAAAATGGTTTGGAAAAAAAGGAAGCTATAAGCCCGTGATGGCGAATCTATGGTGGCACACAGAGCCCTCTCAGTGGGCACGCATGCCGTTGTCAGCTGCTCTTCTGGTTTCTGGTGTGCTGCCCAGCTGGTCTTTGCAGGCGACAGCGCGCCTGAAAACGGCCCGAAAAATGCCCCCAAAATGGCATTTGGGGCCTGTTTTGGGGCCTTTTTCAGGCTGTGTGTTGGGCCATTTTCAGGTTCTTTTTCAGGCTTTTTTGGCCTGAAAACACCTGGAAAATGCCCCAGAAAACAGCCTGAAAAACACCCCAAAATGGCCCCCAAAATGACCCCCAAAATGGCCAAAACACAGGCCATTTTTCGGGCCATTTTCAGGCCAATAGCCTGAAAACGGCCCCCAAAATGGCCACAAACAGCCAAAAACCAGGCATGTGCACACCAGCCAGGTGGTCTTCAGTTTTCCGCTGCTCTGGCACACACACATGCACGCGCGTTCCAGTTTGGGCACTCAATGCCAAAAAGGTTCACCATCACTGCTATAGTCTTTTAAACTGTCATGTTCCTTAAGAATTCAGTATTTATATTTGTGCTGTTACCCAAATTAAAATTTCTTATTTCATAATATGTGTCTTTTGCAGCTGCCTGTGTCATTCTGACAAGAAAAACATCTATACAGATTGGAGCATTTTTGGGAAACTTTATGCCATATGGAAAAATATACCATGTTTCCTCAAGTTACACGATCTCAATTTCTAACCAAAATGTAATTAACAACCAGCAAAACATTTTCAAAACAAACGAACCAAAGCGCTGCTGTTTTACTCTATTTGACACCAAAATACTGCTACAAGTTGTGATCTCCTTGATCAACAATGTTTTGGATGAGAAGAAAATACTCTAATTTGTTCAGAAACACGTCCCTTTAGCCATTTTCCTAAGGTTGAATCCTGATATGGGGAATGGAATCCATAGAATCCATGACTGTGTCTTGCTGAGCTTCAGCCCAAAAGAAGACCTCATTATTTTCTAAAAAAATTATCAAAAGCAGCAGACATTTTCACACTGTTTTCACCAAACTTTGTTCAGAATACAGGTAGTTTTTGACTCAAGACTACAATTGAGCCCAACATTTCTGTTGCTAAATGAGACATTTGTTAGGTGAGTTTTGTCCCATTTTACGACCTTTCTCGCCACAGGGTTGTTAAGTGAATCTGGCTTCCCCATTTACTTTGCTTGGCAGAAGGTTGCAAAAGGGGATCACATGACCCCGAGACACTACAACTGTCATAAATATGAGTCAGTTGCCAAGCGTCTGAATTTTGATGGGGCTGTTGCAATGGTCGTAAGTGTGAAAAACAGTCACAGGTCACTTTTTTCAGTGCCATAACTTTGGTCACTAAATGAACTGTTTTAAGTCAAGGACTACCTGTGTATGGTAGCAAACAGTTCTGATACAATGAAAGAGAACGAAAAAAGTTGTGCCCATCATTTCTTTTCATTAAGTAAAATAAGCCAAGTTAAAAATAATAAACTGAAGTATTCATATTTGAATACCATTTACTCATATAACTAGGAGGCTAACCGTATGCACTCATAAAGACATCCATAAAAGCAATTCTGTACTGAACTAAAAACAAGTCCTGTTAGTGTTCTCATTTCAAGAGTCCCTCACTGGATGCCTTGTGAAATAAGGAGGGTTTTACCTGCTTCTATTAAGATAAAAGGGTGGAGGTTAATCTAACCTTGGGGTCAATTAAGGGTCTGCCATTGAGAATATTATTTACTGGATTCCTGCCCCCTGATCTCTTTAAGGAAGGACACCCGGAGCCTACATTCTTGGCTACTAATTATGTAGAGAAGGCAGATTCTGGAGAAGATGGTCCCAAAGCTAACAAGGGCCCAGGTCTGCAAGGACTTTAGAGACTGCAACCCCCCGCTTGAACTGAAGCCTTCTGGCAGTCAATGCAGCTTCTCTGAAATAGATATTATTCTGCTGGACTGATTAGTGTTGGCGGGCACGCAGACAGCTGCGTCCTATACCAGCTGGTGCTTCCAAGTCATTTTCAAGGGCAGAGCCATACAAAATAAGTTACAAACTTCTGTGTCAGCTATATAAACGTCACAAAATGTCAACCAAGAGGAAATAAATAGAAGGAAAAGAAAAGGAGGGTTTCTAATGATATTATCCTGGTAATTCATAAAAAAATAATACAATTTTAAAACGTGGAGGGTTCCCAGGCCATGCAATTAGTTTTCTCCTTATACAGAAAAGGACCCAATTGGAGCTAAACCTATTTTAGAGAATTCATTGAAAACAAGATACAAAGGTCTCAAACGATGTGCCTTGAATTTGTGTTCGTGGAAATCCATGAATGGCTGTATTTTTTTTAAATCAGAATTTGATAAAATTAATAGGCTGCTTGCCAACTTCCACAAATTATTAGAGGAGTTTTTGTGTCAGCTTTTTAAAATAAAGTTTTAGTTTTTATATTGAATTCCATACCATCTGCAGTCATAGTTATCTATTCTATAGGAATAAAGACAGTTTTAATATTTCGGACTGATATAAGTTTGTTTTTAAACAAGAGAAACAAATGATCAAAATGAAAATACGGTTCCAGTCATTCTCAGTTTTGTTTAACTGGAATATGAGGGTTCATAGGATCTGATGAGTGACATAGTAAAACATTAGCTTCCTTTGCTTTTTGTAGAAGTTATTTTTCTTTATTAAGAAAATCTAATAACATTAGCTTTAGTTCCTCCAGTGTAAGTTCTGCAAGAAGAATATAATGAGCTAATTGCATTCCAAAGTGTTTTTTGTTTTCCCTTACCAACCAATGATGCCATTGTTTGTCTTTTTTGATTGCTTCTCTACATTTGGATATCATATGATTTCTTTAACTGCATATCTTGCAAGCTATAATGGTGCTCCAATTTGCTTGTGCATATGGGCTATTTATAATTGCACTCCTCTCTATTTACATCCTACTTTAGAGATAAGGAAAAAGCTAAATATATACTGACCAGCCTTCTTTCTCTCCGAGCCTGGCATATACTCTGTTTTCAGCATTGACTGACAGAATGTTCTGGGATCCCTGAGACGTCATCTGTGTTGAGTAGGCAAAATCTTCTCCCAGATCTCATCCAAATCTTCCCTTCAGCAAAGTTCTTCAGATTTTTGCTTGAATTAACAAGCCTTCCACATTTTAATGCAGGCCAGTTCAATTTAGGTCCAGCAACCAATATTGCTTTTTATTGAAACCAATAAGAAATCTTGAATAGTGTAACACTGTCTGGATCCATTTTTCTTTGTGCCATCTATACTGCATGGACACACTGTCCAAGTTCTATTTCCATTTTTTTTCTCCCAGTTTCTATCTGTTGTTTTGTTAAGAACCCGCCTCTGATCCCTCTCCTAACTTTCTTACAAAGTGTTCTTTTCTCTCTCAGTTTGTACTTATCTGCAAAGTGTTTCAGTGGATGTATGAAAAGTCAGAAGGAAGCAATGACTAAATGCAGGCTGTCAGAGGCTAACTTCTGTAGTAAGTGGTCAGAGGCCTCTTACTATAAAACAAGTCAGATTTTTAACAATGATAATTTCTTGTGCTTCTGTTCAGTGAAATGCATCCAGATTTACTTTGGTACTGGAAGAGAATTTCTCTACCCTATTTTGAGCAGAATTAAATGCAATCTGGATAGACATTTCTCCATTGTTTGGTAATGGAAAAGGAAAGAACATGATAAATAGGTAGAATGAAAGAATATTACAAAAACCTATTCAACCTGTGCATATTCAGAAACAAATTTATGTCCATAGAGACGTTGTTGAAGTTGTTTTGACTAGAAATTAAAATGGGAATATCTCAAACCAATTAATCTACATATGACTGAAGACCATGGACAGCATTTCAAAAGCAACAAGATTCTTTTTTCCCATATTATGATAAAATAATTGGATGAAAAGCATTAATATAATCCTGTTTGCTGGCTTCTATACATTGGCAGCAGCATTATACCACCGGTACTTAGAATGATTTTTATTGAGGTGATATAGAAACATTTGTAATAAATAAAATGATGCCCCTGGACAATTCAGGAATTGGTAGCATCCATGTAGTCTACTGGCCCCACCATAATACTGCATTTTGGTAGCCTTAACAAAGAACTTCAGTCCACTTCTGATATGATACAGTGAATTTCAGCTAAGCTTAAATATAGTTTGTATGTGTACTTCAACATGTTTTCTCCACGTAGTCCAGAGGTGTCAAATTCACGTTGTCACAGCAGCGTCACATGATGTATCAGGATTTTTTCCCTCTTCACTAAACCGGGTGTGGGCGTGGCCAGCGCGTGACACATCCAGCTTGTGGCCCAGGAGTTTGACAGCCCTGACCTAGTCCATGTGATATAGAAACTCTGATTGAAGTTTTATTGAGCTGTATGTACTCACACAAATCATGGCTTATTTAATAAATCATGGTTGGTCAGCCATTGCTTAACATGATCCATAAATTCAGTCAAAGGAAATGGAAAACGGGAGCAGAAGAATTAAGCATCACGTGAGTGGCTGTGCTATTACTCAATTTTCTGGGTTTGTCAGTTACATGAACAATAAAGTAACCACACTGGCTGGATTCACACAACACACTGAGCCACAAGCTAGCTAATCGTATTTTAACCTAATATGTTCTGCAAACTGAACCATTCGCTAGATTAACCTGTATTTCCTTGCCTTGAGAATGTGATCAACTAAATAATGTTACCGTTCTAAATCAGGAAATATCACAAAATGTCAACCAGGTCTAAGTTGACAGGAAAAAGAAAGAACGGAATATGAAATGTCAGTCTGTCTTACACAGGTTGATAAAACAGCCTAATTAACATTGATATTACGATCTTTGAAGACTGAAGACAGCTGTAATTTAGTTCTTATTCACATTTTATTTATTCTATTCCTGGGAATTAAGTGGAGAAAGAATTAGTAGAAATAATTTCTTCACAAGTTTTAAATAGTAATGTAGATCACAGCGTATGATCTTTTAAATAGAGATAATGTAATGCACATGCGACTTCTAAAAATAAATGCACTTTTATATTAATACTTCAGGAGAAACCAGAAGGTCCTCTTTTTCTAATCTTTTTTAAATATACACTATGTATCTGAGACCTCTGGAAAACAAAGTATCCAATATACAGTTTTCATTGTATGCTAATGCCCGATAACAGCCTCTAAAATAAAGTTCCCTTCCTCACAATCTGAAAACAGATGAGCTCTTAATGGAATTAATTTCAAGAATCACTAACTACAGGAATAAAAATTACAGTTTGTGCTATCACTTCACAAGATCGTGCTGTCAGGTAGCAGATTTGATATGAAACAGAAGTGAAGCGAGTACAATAAAAAGCATGTTCTCTCAATTTGTCTTAAACATTTCTGTTGCAACATAAAAAGAGTGCCAAATTCAGAGATAATATTCAGGAAAGCAGAGTAAATTTGCAATAATTAGTAACAAAAATGTAGTTATTAAAGTCTTACAATGAATAATACTCTTTTTAATTAATATTTCAGAAGGTTCTGGAAGGATTTACCGTCCCAGACTGTACTTCCATTAAAAAAGCAATACCAAGGGAGATTAAATACTGAGAACCAAGAGGATGGCAAAACTGGCATATAATGTAATAATTGCTGTAAAATACCTATGATATTAGTGATTAGATTTAGCGCTCTCAGCAGTTGAGCTCTCAGAGTTTAGCATCAGCATTCCTAACTTTTTCAGCCTTTTCTCTCTGAGATAGTGGAGGTAAAAAAAACCAATACAATTAAGATTACCTATGTCCAAATCACTAATCATGCCATCCCAGTTAGCTTCAAGGAAGAAAAATAGGCTATTCCACATAAAAGAATACAAGTTTATTGCATGACATCCATAAAAATTCCTACAATTCCTACGAATCATGCTTTTACTTTTGACTGATATTGTGAATAGTTCAAACCACTATTCCTCCGACATCTTACACTATTATACGTGCTCCCTCATTTCCAAAGTCCTCGCTGCTCAGCAAAGGAACACAGATTCCAACATCCTTTTCTTTGCCAAATAGTTAATAGGCAGCAAAACTGCAATTCCACATGCGTCTAAGAAAGCTTGGGAAAGCCTCCAAGGTACCAAGGCTGGGGTCATATGTTATCCTAAATGGCAATTTCTTTGCCCCAGACTTTTAAAACAAGCTTTAATGGCCTGGTTCAAAACATGACACATGGCCCAATGTGTAAGTAGCATCATTTAATGCTGGAGGGAAAGGGAAATGAATCGACACTGCTTTAAATTGTAGAACATCAGGTCATCAGGCAAGAGAGGCATGGTAAGGATCCTGCCTACCATAGTAAGGAATGTCATCTGATGGGACCTAGGAGGAGAGCCTTTTCTGCTGCAGCACCTGCCCTTTAGAACATCCTCAACCCTGCAGGCCTTCTAGAAAGCTCCTAAGACGTGGTTTTGTCATCATGCCGGGTGGTCTGGTAGTGGTAGAGAGCCTGTTGATTAGATGCTTCGTTAGCAATCCACTGTACTCTCCCACAAATTAGTCATATTGTTTTAATTAACTTTTAATTATTTTAATGACTTTTATTTGTTTGTATTTGAAATTGTTTGTTTTTTTTAATATTTATTACATTAATTATTTAATTGAGCCACCCTGTGTCATTCAGGTGATATGGGCAGCAATATAAATTGAATCAATAATGAAATAAAATAAGTAAATATATCATTTCCATCCACCAAATCATTTCTTTCATGGTGAAGAATTCAGCACGGATCACCCAATGTTCTATTTATTTCTTTATTAATTAAATTTGTTTACCACCCACTCTAGGGGCCACAAAGACTGTGCCGCACTCTGCACCAATTGAAGCTTCCAAATGCTCTTCAGGAGTAGCCCCATGTAGTCCAATCATGAGATAAACAGGGGCTTGAATGGACTGAGTGCAGGGACTCCTGATCCAGGAAAGGCCACAACTGGCATATAATCTGAAGCTGTGCAAAGACAGTTGTGCAACTCCCACCTGCTCTTCAAGCAAGAGTCGCAAAAAAGGGAGTTGTGGATAGGGTCTGTCTCAGGTAGTGCCCCCCCCCATCCAGAGTTAAAGATGTCCAAGTCCCAGATCTTGAAGCTCCATGTATGCAAAGCCATTCAGTCTTGTCAGGGTTCAGCAGAAGCCAGTTTTCCCCCATCCAGACCTCCACAGCTTCCACGAGAGTGCAGTGATAGCATCGCTTAGGTCGCCAAGGGATATAGAGATATTTTCCATCTCTATTTGGCTGTTGTTACATTATATTGTCATAAAGCTAGAATAACCACAGGACACTATCTTCGGAACAGTTCATGCTACTTATTCACAATATGATTTCTGGGCCTCTGGAACTTTCTGCCCTTTTTAAAAATATTTAGATCTCAACATAGATAACGTAAATTCTTGCTTCGTGTTCATGTTTCTGTGTCTCTGTGTTTTTGCCTGCTTTTTATCCTGTTTTTCCCAGTTAAACGCTGTTGACATTTGCTGATGCTTATTAAATAAACCTCAGATTATATTTTTGCTAGCTGTATTGAATGGCATACGTGATGGTGCCAGTCTGGATATGAGATTCACCAGGAATGTGCTGGGTACAAAGCAAATGAATTGGTACCACGTTTTCAGCAAAGTGCTGAAAATACTAGTTATGTGGTAGAGCTTTGCTCAGGAGAACCGTTGTTTGCAAACATTGCTTGGAGCGTTAATCAAGGAATTTTACTTCTACCTTCCATGCTTCCTTTAAAGACAATAACATTTCAGGTATCTAATAAAACCTGCACCGTTTTAGTCTCAAAACAATTCGAACATACAACTAATAGTAAATCCCACTTAAATTTAGTTACACCTACTCACCAAGATCTGTTTGAGACAGGACAATTGGGAAGAGTCTATTGACTTTTTCTGCAACACACAGTTCACAGATCATTCCCACACAATTGACATTTGTTGGGTTTTGACATTCCCCTCTTGATTCTTAACCCATTTAAACCCCTCAAGTTGGTTTGTTTTGTAGCTTGGCTTAGTCAATTACCTCTCTGCACTGTAGTACATTCAACAAACCACAATTAAGAAATGGTGATTGAGCTCACTATATCAAAAAGAGTGTTACTTTGGAGAAGAGATGGATGTTTTCTGATGGAAAAGGAACACGCTGGTGACTTTGTGAAATGGGAGGAGGAAGAAACCAAGAGCATATGATGTTGTTTTCACACCACAATAAAAAGAGCAATATTCCTAAAACATAAAACTGGTACAAAATGATGAAATAGTAAAGAGAGAAAGAAGAAAGGATCAAGTGTCGGAAATCGGGAAAAGCAATGTTTTCCTGTTTTAGTGTACTATAAGTGAACAGGAATGAAACCATTCTTCAAATTACAGTCTTGAACCAAGTACAGAGATGTCCTGATGTTCACAACAAGAAAAATGTACAGAAATGGCTAAAACTCCCCCTGCTTTTGCTCAAATAAACCCTGATGCGAAACATGGAACTATGTTATAAAAACTAGACACCTTGTGTTGTTTCCATGAATGTGTCTACAGTGAAATAAAAATTCTGTTCTTACTTGCAGTAATTGTGAGTCACAAAATCATCTTCCACTCTTCTTTCCCCTACAAAATTCTTTCTTCTTCAAAAATTAAGATAATTACTTGAACCTGGTCCCCTGTGATCGGCCAACAATATCTAAAGAACAGTTCAAAAACTGCTTGGCCTAGAACATTTTAATCCCTCCCCCTCGGCATCAGTCCCCAATATAGTGTATTCTTGGTAACCTGTAAACGGTACTTTGCTCAATGGGATGTACCAGGGAACAAACCAGGACAGTGCTGCTGTTTCCCTTCATATTCTGCAAGCACAATTTGTATGATTGCACAATAATATTAGGCACGTCTCCTATGTAATCAATTTTAGCGTCTCTTTTTCTGGCTTTCTGCAGCTTCTGTCAACATGAGACAATTTTAATTTTAGTGCTAAACTGCAGGAATGTATTTTTATTTTGGTGATTGAATATTATCAATTTCTTTTGAAGCAACAACCACAGCAACGATGCCTCGTTTAAAAATAAATAAGGTTCTTGCATAGATTTTGCCTTCTCTTTATTGAAAACAGAGCTGGAATATAACTGCAGCTGTTAAGGTTTAGGATAAATCAATTAATATGTTAATTTTAAATATGTGTAGTGTTGAACTTTTCATCTATGTTACTTCATCATTATTTTAACATCATATATTAACATTATAGTGTTTTATGATGTATTTTGATTGTTTCAGTATTTCATTTGGTGATTTAAATGTGTTGCAAGCTATTCTGGGAAAAACGTAGTTTTGAAAAGCAGCATGCCCATTTAAATTGACATGAAATGGAATAACACTATAAATAATCATCTATTCTCCAAATAAGGACTGGCTATAGTTTCCCTAAGAAAAAGACAAATCAGCAGTAAGACTACTTTCAAAATTATTTTCTTCTCTGTATATTTCTGATCATGTGTAAAATTTCTTATGTAAAACAGCTCATGAAGGAAATGTGCACTTAAGGAATTATCTTATTATGTTTGATTATTTTACATCTTGTTATATTGCTAACCACCCCCTCAAAAAAGCCCCCAAGTATTTATGCTATGACAGACAACAGGTAATTCCTTGTAAACCATAATGTCTTGCATTTTCATTCTTCATGGAAACAGCAAATGACATTTATAAGATAGGAATATATGGCCTGCCAGAGACAAAGAGAAGGGAAATATCTAAATGAGAAAATGGCTTGCAAAACGCATTTCCCTGGTTTTCCCATTTAGTAAACTTTTGATAATCATTGCATCAATTAGACCTAATCAAATATTATTGGCATGAACACTGCTGTCTCCTAAAGCTATTTCATTTCTGTGCCTTCAATAGTAGGAAACATTATCCTTGAAAATGGCATGAAATTGTAGGCTCTTTCAGCTCAGTAAAAAGGGCAAGGATGAGATAAAAGATAATTACAGCTGATAAATCCAGAAAATACATTTGAAAGCATCTAGTATTTATTGGCAGCCAAAGGTACAGGTTAATAAAGCCTCCTGGAACCCTAAGAAATGCAATTTTATCCTTTCCCTCCTTCTCTTACACTGTATTTGAAGTGCATTTTCTTTGCATTTTGAAGAAAATTATGATTTATGAAATTGATCCATTTGACAGGGTATTTGGGGAAAATCCTGCACCAGAATTAGAAGGTTATTGCAGAGAAACAGTGGAAAAATCATACTGGTTGAATGCGTTACAGGAATGCATTCTGGTTTTGCCTCTGCAAATTTCTGATATACAATATCGGGTGTGATGTTTTTTTGGCTGATTTTTCACAGACCCAATCCAGAGTACAGCTATGCCATCCTTAAGTCGATAGCCTTGACTGTGGTCATCATTTTGGCCACGGAAGACCAAAAGGACCTAGGAAAGGATTCTCTCAGGGACTCTCTCCTTCACCTCATCAGCATTTCAGCCTTTTGGCTTATCATTTTCACTACCACCACCAACAGAATATTTTAGATTCTGCTCCAAAGAAGGCCCATTCATGCTTGATTCCCAAAAAACATTTGATGTATTAAAATAGATATCATATTTTTAAGTGAAATCCAACTTCAGAGAGCTAACAATGTAAAGAAAATTAATAAGTTGCTGTGTATAACACATACACATATATTACAAGCAGCAATTTCCCTTCCCTCTCCTTTTTCTTTTCATTGTAATTAGGATGTTTAACCTGATTCTATTTTCTGTCATGTGGTTGATGCTTTAATGCATTTGATATTTTTTGATTTTGTTATTTTAAATTGTTACAAGTTGTTTTACTTGACTGTAGCTCAAAAGGGTATACAGTTTAAAATAAAGGTAAAGGTAAAGGTTTCCCCTGTCTAGTCGTGCCTGACTCTAGGGGGCAGTCATCTCTGTTTCTTGGCTGAGGGAGCCAGCATTATCTGAAGACACTACTGTGGTCATGTGGCAACTGTATGCCAAGGAGCACAAAATAGAGTTGTCTTCTTACTGAAGTGGTACCTATTTATCTACTTGCATGCTTTTGAACTGTTAGGTGAGTGGAAACTGGGGCAAATAATAGGAGCTCACCCTGTCACATGGCATTCAGATCTCAAACCTCAGCATCTTTAGCTACTGAGCCATCATGTCCACTCAGTTTAAAATAAACATTTACATATGTTTTGTTTTTGCTTGATTAAAAATGTCTAGGAGAAAACAGTAAACTGAATACTTGCAACTAACTTTACCCCACCCCTCTGAACTTTTCAGGACACATATTGACTGGTGGGCTCCACTTCTGGCAGGGCTGTTTACTTATATAGACAACCCTGGCCATATCCTTGAAGGATGGGAACACTCCGTTACAGCTCCCATACATAAAATATGAGGCAAGGAAGACTAAAAATTGCAGACCTATAAGCCTTATTGATATAACACGTAAGATGTATGCAAAACATCTCTTGAGGAAAATCAAGAATTGAGTCATTGAGCAAAACTTATTCGTGGAAAAACAGACCTGGGCACCCCACAGTAAATCTGTTTTGTTCCAGACCAATTTATTACTAAATATGCAACAGATAGTAAACACCTGTTTACATCTTCTGTAGATATGAGCACAACATTTGATGTAATAGAGACACCTTATGGAAGAAACTGGCCAATCTAAATATAGAACCCAGTCCTGGTAAGGATCCTCTATTCCAGCATTTTTTTTTTATTTTTTTTTTTACATTTTTTATATACCGCCCCATTCCGAAGACTCGGGGCGGTTT
>JANHFL010009395.1:0-28486 GCA_032468155.1 Oxyrhabdium leporinum | reverse complement strand
GATGGAAGGCTGAGTCAACCTTGAGCCTAGTGGGATTTGAACCGCTAGATTGAATCAGCAGAAGTGGCCTGCAGTTAAACACTCTAACCACTGCGCCACCTAGGCTCATAGGATGATTCAGGAAGCAATTTTTAGAGAATTCTACTTAACAAAGTCAGCTAATTTCCTGCAACTTAAAAAAATAAAATATCATTAAACATTTTTTTAAATTAAACTGTTTTAAAGATTACAATATTGTAACATTCACCTTATTTTGATCTTTTTTCTGCTTGACAAATTAGATGGAATTGATTATTAGCAAAGTTAGCTTCACTTGTAAAAATTAAATATGGAAGCTAATTTACTATAACGTTTCATATGTAAAGTTTCATATATAAAGCTGTGTAACTACAGACACAGCTGATGAAGAACACCCAGAGAATAAAACAGAGAATATGTGACAAAAGGAACACATATTTTTTTAAAATAAGGGAAATGAAATAGGAAACTGAAACCGATTGAAAATTTGGAGAGGTGATTTGGAGAGGAATCTTCTTTGAATTGAATGACTCTTTCTAAATTTTATACAACCCTCCTATTGGGCCATATAGTTTTACTTCTTAAACTTCCCAAATTCAGTTGCCATTCTTATTTTTTTCTTATTTGTCATTCTTATTTTAATTAAAGCAATTGTAGTTTTCTTTCTTGGTTACCTTTTGAATATTTTTCTCTTCAAGCAATCTTAATTTATTCTTTGTTGCTAATAAAATACACTACCAAAATTCCAGGTGTGACTTTAACTTTGTTCTCATAGGAAGCAATAAACATTCACTGCGAATTATACACAGCGTACTAGGCTACCAGCAAAGCAGGCATGGTAACATAATTTTGGGTTTGTATGTGTGATTTACAACAATATCAGTACAATTATTATTGTTGTAGATGGTATTTTTAAAATTCTAGTTAAATGATATAGTACAGTAAATGTTTGGGGGCATTTGATTATTGCTCTTTATACAAGTTCATAGAAAAGTTTTGAAAGATGTTTCAGGATGAGTATCTTGTGAAAAGCAGAAGAGGGTTAATTCCTAAAATTAGTGATCATTTTTAAGAAGTCAGATTTCCTCCCCACCCCCAAAGCACTATAGATGCTTAAATCTCTTTTACTTTTTGTGCCTGAGCATTTATTGTTCATTTGACTTAAACTTGTGAGTCCTTTACATGCTGGTAGTATTTCCAGAATTGTTTGTGGTTTTGTGGTGTGGAACACTTTATTTTATGGAGTCTGAGTACAGTCCAACAAATTTAAACTTCAAGTAAACACTGATCCAAGCCAGCTGCCCTTGAGATTGACTCCTGGTGGTTAGAATGGCTAAAAACATGCCAGTATAATAACTGTACCCTATATCAGGTATTAATTGATGGCTTAAAGACTAGTAAATTGTGAATGTTAGATTTTTTTTGATGAAGAAAAAAATAATCTATTTTACCTTCTTCAAACTGGTGAATGATTTGAATATTTAAAGCTTACTTTAGTTTTAATTATTTAGGCTTTACACATCAGGCTGGTATAATTGCTATTTTGGCTGAATAATTTTATATTTGGAAAATTTCCTTTCCCTTTCCCTTTCCTCTCAATTCTACAAACATTGGTTACATTACATGTACAAAGAGCCAGCATTATACTACTCAATTGCTCTAATTTACTATTACTGTCAGTGGAAATGATTAAACAGTCCTCTGACAATGCTGAAATCTGTATTTGTTGTTATTTATTGAGTCTTGGTTTAATTGGCAACAGAATCTATGATGGGATTCTCAATACTCTTGGGCTGCTGAACAATTTTGAATATTGAGAACATACTTCAGCATGCTAGGATGCTCTCATTCAAAAAATGCCTGGGCTGAGACAACTTAGACTTCCAAGTGCAGATTTGACTATATGTGGCTCAGGAGCTTCTTGTAGCTCCAGCTCTGTAGCTTCAGAGCTTCAGAGTAAGTAGCAGTTCTGGGGCTGCTTGTACCATAAGAGAGGTTGTAGGGCGGCCAAAAGGGCAAAGGAGGGGAGGGAATAGGCAGTTGGGGGAAGTCGGAGGCAGTCCCTTGCCTTGGAAAAAGCAAAGCTTAGGGCTGGGAGGGACCAAATTCAGAAAGGCTTTGCTTGGGGTGGGTTGTTGTCTAGCAAGCAGTGGAATTTGATTAATGACAGTAATGGATAGTGCTGGGATTACCATCATTAAGAAATGCAGTCATGATACTTTGCTTTGCTTAGCGATGAAAATTCCATCCCCAATTACTGTTTTAACTTGAGGACTACCTGTAATAATACATTGCCTATATATTTCAGTATAGGATATGCATAGTAATCTGAACACTGGCCATTTTCTCATTATGTGTCACCAAGTGAAGTTAACAATGGATTTCATTTTTATTGCAGTCTTAAAGTTGGTTTTTCTTTGTATCCTTTCATTTCATATCTAAAAAGAAACAGTTGAATTTTATTTTGAGCAAGGGAGAAGAGCGTTTCTATGGGAATTACATTTTCCTTTTTCTGCAGAAGGAAAGAATAGAACAAAACAATTGTAGTTTGCAAATTTATATTCATGAACAGGGTTTCAAATTACTTATACCCATGTCAATTTTATATGCCAATTATTTGTTGGACTGAAAGTGCTTCATCTAAGGAAGTAAATCATGCATGATTTTGGATATCATGGCATTCCCAATGAAGCCCCGGTGTTTTTGCAGATAAAATTTGAGAGTGCACAGAACAGCAAACTAGGAATACTCCAAGATTCTCTTGCTTTTCTTTTAATTGGGAGCTGTGGGCTTTATTATAAGCATACAATCTATCCTGGAAAAACTGATGAGTTGTGTGAAGACTTTTTCTTAGTTGCAAAATGTTTCAGCCCAGCTCTGAGATTGATTAATCACTGTCATTCATGTTTTTGAATGTATTAAGTATTTACATTATTTAAAAGCATGCAGAGGTGGCATGGAGCATTTTGAGTCATGATTCTGAGTGCAGAATTGTATTTCAATTGATGGAATGATAAAGATAAAACAGTACCTTCCTTTTTAATAGATAGCTTATTTTGCAGTTAGAGGGAAGGCAGCAGGTGTATTGTATAGTTGTTTTCCTTGTGGCAGATATACATCTATTTTGATAACCTTTTGTCATTTTTCTTACCTTTGTCTATTCACATTTCTTCATCATCACTTAGAAGATCTATCTATGTGATGAGAGAACTAAGCAGATTAAAAATAGTTAATAAGGTCTCAATAATTTTTTTTAAAAACAATGCCTTTCAGCATATTGAAAATTAATTAGGCATCAACCAGTGGTTCCATTATTCTATTAAGCTATGCTGAGAAGTTTTGGAGGGAAATAAAGGAAATACATGCCTATACAATAGAGTTTTCCTGTGATTTCAATCAATTTTTTAGTCATTAGCATTTTTAAAGTTAGTATTTTCCACTAAATAACAATGCTTTGCAGTACTGAAGATACGTATATATAAAAGTATGATTGTCTGCCAGATATTTAGACAGGATTTTGCATTTTTGCATATCTATCAAGCCCTTACTGGGGAGCTGGGATAGGTAGATGTTTGACAGTGTTAAAAGTATTCTCACAGGATATAAAATGTTCAAAGTAAAGCTGCCTTTTGCAGTTGACTGATGGTGATTTTTGTCAAAGGCAATGGTGCTCTACATATTTTGAAATTGCATCCAAGGCACCTATTTATTCTTGGTATAATTATGATTTGTCACATAGCCAGCCAGATGTTCAGACTGGATTTACATTTTTGTCTGCCTATCAAATCCTTCCCAAAGATCTGGATAGACCGATATGGCTGTTTAATTGTGTTACAGAGATTATTGCAGAATGTAAGTTGTCCCAAGTAAAGCTGCCTTTTGCAATTGACTATGGTGAGTTTGTCAGTGCCAATGGTGTTCAAGTAGTGCTCCAATTGTTATTATTTATTTAAATTTATTGGATGCCCGAGTTTATCCAACAATTATATGTTGAGTGAAATTGTGTTGCTGAGTGATTTTAATAAGAACTTTCTGCATTTAATAAAATGACACAATAATGCATATTTATTGTTTTACTAAGTTTCTATCCATAACAGAGATTCAAAGAGTAGGACTAGAAGCAGTTCCTGTAATTACTAAAACAGAGTGTACTTGAAAGTTAAGAAAGTAATAATGAGAGCTAAGATCAAGTAGTTATTATAGTCATGGACCTGCATAGTGATGAGAGCTATTCAAAGACTGGAAATGATGGCAGTCCTTCAGTGGAGATATTTAACCAAAGGTCTATCAGAAATCTGTCATAGATGACCTGAATTGAAGAGTCAGTTGAACTGTACTATTGCCACTCTTCCTTCATGTTCTGTTCCTGGGATATCGAGGCCCCACCTCAGCGATCAAAAAGACAGTGTGCTTTAAAAAAAAAACCTCTTTAGTGAAATAATGGAGTGGTGGATGACACGACATGGGACACGGAGTTGACAATTGACAAGCCTGCGTTCGAGACCTGAGTGTTGCTGCATGATGGAGTGAGCTTTTACTTGTTCTAGTTCCTGCTGACCTAGCAGTTTTTGGTGGGCAACTTCATAGGGACATGAAAGGAGCCCCAACTGGGCATCTGGGCAACAGTGATGTCGCCCACTAATCCTCTCAACCAGGAAGCACCTCGAAATGTGCTTCTGACTCAAATGTAGTGTTAGTGTGAGATAACAAACAACTAGTATAACAAAATATATTAGCAGTTATACAATATATACAACTACCCACATTATAGGGATTAAAATGAACACACACATACACCAACACACACACAGAGGAGTCTTATGATTCCAGCTGCTTTTAATCTATAACTGCAATTCATTTTTCATCTTGGCACTTTTGGATGTCATATTATGATGGTAATGGCTTAAGGCTCATATTTGTCTCTTCTGCTTGAATCCCATGAGATTAGAAATGTTTGTGTCTGCGTTATAGAAACAATATGTGATTAATTCTAAAATAAAAATCCTGAACTTCGATGAATGTTAATTGTTGATGTAAAAAGGAAGCTTTGTAACTCATGATTTTAAGTTTTAGATGAAGCATAGCTAACATTAATTGTATCCAAGGAAAAAAAGTAATCAATTTAAACATAAAGCGAAAGGTTTTGAACAGCTCAGCCATGCCAGAAAATGGAATGTGCATTTAATCCAAGGTATACTCTATTTCATACTCATAATACTACAAGGAAATTTGTACTGAAATATTTCTTTTTATTTTTTAAAAAATAAATGCTATGCACATAAACCTTCGACAACCTTTCCTTTCATATCATTTGTAATTATAGAGAGAGAGGGCAGCATTATGCCATTTAGCTCCTTTTCAGTTCCTCTTTTCCAGTGGGAAATGAGAACAGGATGTAACCTAATTGTATATGAATCTGGAATCCTAATAGTAAATACAGTACTAACTATCCTTGGCTTTTTCTAAGAACATGGATTCCCTCCTCCCACTGATCAATGTATTATGACATGAGGAAAATTAGAAGTAGAGTACCTTAGGTTTCTTTAATTTGTAGAAATATTGAAGTTTGAATTTGTTTCATCGTGCAAAATCTTGATTGGTATAGGGGAAATGAGAATTGCTTTCTTGAATTTGCACATTTGGGACTGGACAATGTAGTCCAAAACATCTGGGAATAGAAGATTGAATATTCCTGCTCTATAGTGAATCCACAGCTTCATTTAAATTAAGGCGGAGGGTCTGATTTAATTTTCTTGCATTTAATTAATTTAATTGATTATGTAGTTTTCTGTGTTCGTCACGATTTCATTCTGTAGAAGCTCTGTTCTGTGGTTACTTTCTTATGTATATCCTATATTCCAGGCTGAAAGTTAGATGACTAACAAAAACACAATAAAATGAATATTTCTTAATGTAATATGGCAGACTCAAGTATTAGTTAATTTAAAATGTACTTTTATTTCTTTGGTTTGTGAATTTCTCAAGAAAGTATGAGCCTTGTGGTGAAATTCTTAATTATATTTCAAATGTTCAGAAATCAGAATTAAATCACAGAAGTATTTCTATTTCAGGAATAAATGTTTAAGGAGTACCTTACAATAAGTTTACATACATTGTATCTATTATATGATTGCTTCTTCTTTCTCAGACTTCTTAAAGCAAGTAAGTTGTTGTAGACCAAGAATTAGTTATGCCTGAAGTTACATGATTTATTCATTCACAAGTTCAAATTCAGATTGTTGCTACTTCATCTGTTTTGAACATTGTTCTACTCTCAATGGATTTTTAAACATTTTTAATTATTTAATTGATTTATTCTACCATACCTTTTAAAATGTACGTAAAATATTTTTTTCATTTAGAAGAGTGTAGACCAGGCCTGTCAACTGGCGGCCTGCGGGCTGGAAGTGTCACACACAGGCCATGCCCATCCCAGCTCTGCAAAGGCAAAAAACGTGATACGTCACGATACATCACGTCACGCGATCGAGTTTGACATCCATGCTGTAGATAATAACAATAAAGTGTAATGGAAGAATTGATAAAGAATAGGCAGATGATCCCAAATTAAATTCTTGTCTTCATTATTATATCTGAAATTATCTAGAGTCGTCATCAGTGCATTAGAGAGAATAGTTAGCTCCCTGAGCTTAGTTGTTTCCTTGTAGACATTTCATTATCCAAATTAGGTAATATCATCACAAGAGCACAAGAGCAAGAAAACAATCAAGCTCAGACAGCACCAAGGACCCCTCATTAGAGTCCTTTGAAAGATGCCTATAGCAGTTAATTAATTAATTAAGATGACTATTCTCTTGTTTTCCAAAACCTGTCCAGAGGAGAAGTTGATGCGTTTCCCATAGGCATAGGGTTTGCAAATTTTGGTCTGATCTGCAATAACACTTCTGATGCTGCAAACAAATGGCAGTACATGTTTATTTGGGATTCTCCCCTCAAAAAAAAATTAGAAATATGTAATAGTGAAAATTTCTGAACAGTGATTTTTTTTGCATTGTTATATTTCCTTATTCAAAGTTATGTAATACATATAGATTGTTTTGAGGCCGTAATAATGAATATACCTTAATGGAAATACATTTTATAACAAATTTTATTTACTTTCAAATAAATATACCTTGGATTATGGTATCTCTCTCTTTCTGTCTCTGTCTTTTCTTTTTAGAAGCTCAAATGTTGTTGTAGACTAACTTTATATGTTGTTTATGAATTCCAAGAACTGTTGTTAAATAATAAAACAGACATAACTACTATAGAATTTTAAGTTTAAAATAGAAAAGTAAGGAGGAAAATCTTTGTAAAAGCTGGTATTTTCAGTATGAAAGTGGATACATCTAAATAAGAGTTACTTTAACTGCAGCCATATGTACTTTTAAGTATAAGAAACTATAATTTGATGAATTGTACCATTGAAAGCCAGAACATGCTACTATTATACTGATTGTTGTGTACACAAAAAGTGTTTATAATGATAAAAATACTATTTAACATTAGAATCCTGCTGAGGATGTAATTGTTCATTTTACTTTAGCTAAGTGCAGTTAAAGGATCCTGATAGTCAGTTGATAGGACATGAATCACATTAAGCAATCTACTTCAAGAATATATTTTAAAGGTTGTAATTTCTTCAAAATCCGTATTTTTTTAATCCTGCTTTTCTATATTGTTAAGAGTACTAAAATGTAGTGCAACCATTTTTGTCATCCTAGAATTTAGATATTTTCTGGAGAAAAAACAATTGCAACTATGTTTTCCATAATCTGCATCTAAAGACACTTCTTTTTATAGTATGCTGCTCAAACATTTAAATACTGTAAAGCACATGCAAGATTTCTCAATGTTTATGCAAATTAATAGAAAAGAGTAGATAGTTTTATCATTATTTTTCTTTTTAACACTTATGGCTAGTCTATAAATAATATTGGTAAAAAGGACAAGTTAAAAAAAACCAGACATGAATTATAGTGAAAGTGCCACCATAACAGAAATATTGGTCTGTAATCCTTGTCTGTATGCTTAAGAGATCCATTTTTGAAGCAATAAAGGGGAAAGTTTTGACAGAACCTCAACCACTGTAATTTAGGCAAATACTCTATACTCACATGAAATAATAAAGAGAAAGGATATTATTATAGAAGCCTCATTGCCTCATCTCTTTCTTTGGAATGCTTGAAAGGGGAAGGGATCTCATATTTGCTTTTGCCATACAACAAATCATGTGAAATAAGGTATAATCCCTGAGTTGATCACACCTCCTGATAACTTCCCAGCTAATATTGGTGCTTTATTTTTTTTTAAGCAGCAGTACAAAAGTAATTTTTCGCTTGTGTTCTTACAAAGTTTTTTTTTTAAATATTTCTAGTTTAGCCTATAGTTATATTAAGAATTTCTTGGTGATCTCTCACTCAAATAGATCTGCCTTTGCTTAGATTAGCTTTGATTAGTGTTAGGATCCCTGACCACATCAAAACTTCTACTGATTTTCAGATTCTGAAGATAGGAGCCAGTGGGAAGAGGCAATACAATTTACAACCTCATTTACTGCTTTGCAGAGGATAAATGACAAAGAAGTCTTAATGCAAAGTTGAAGTGGACCATGTAACTTTACCTTTCAAAACAAATACTTAAGGATGTGGCTCCTGAGCTACAAGTTTACTTAAAAGGTAATAATTGAATAGAAGAAACACCGAGCACAGTTTTCTACTTGTTTTCATCTTATCAAAGCAAACTGATTTGTTTCTTGCTTTCAACTGATTTTTTAAAAAATATCTTCTGTTTTATATCAGAGGTGTATAACTTTTGCAATCACATGACTTTTGAGTGACTTGCCAGGTAACACAAATAGTTCTCCAATTTTGCAGGTAATACTGCATGTTCAGGCTTTCTCCCTTAAAAAAAACAAAACTTTTAAAATACAAAGTATTTATGGTCCCAGACCAGTAAAAAATGCAAAATGTAAAAATAGAGGGGAAAAACCATATCTAATACAATAAATCATGACAACAGGATATCACTAGGCTTTGCACCATAATTGTTGCTATAAACTTTTGTATTGTGGATGGAAGATTGTAATTTCTTAATCAGAGAGAAAACAAAGTTTCTGATGAGTTTGTGAATGCCAGGAATAGAATGACTAGAACATGGATTACTGATTCAAACTCTATATCTAAGAGCTGTGAATCATCCCTGGAGAACCTGCAATTATGCTATAACAGAGTAAATTATTTCAGCTCTGTTGTTTTCTTTGGGCTCTGAATCCCCAAATCCTTGGTTTAAGATCAGTTACGTCTTTATCTAGACTAAGTAAGACTATATAGCAAGGTGAGGTGAACCAGAGATGTACCCCAAAGGATTTGTTTCAGCCAAAATCTGAGATAGTGAAGTCTTAGGTCGGCCCCAAAAGAAATGCAGCAAAGCTCTGGCCCAGGACTGCCAAACTCCTGGCCTGCGGGCCAGATGCATCACGTACTGGCCACGCCCATGCGCGGTTTAGTGAAGGGGAAAGAAGTCCTGATACGTCACGTGATGCCACCATGACAACTTGAGTTTGACACCCCTGCTCTAGCCCAACAAGGACATTTGAAGTTAAGCATATAGCACAAAGTAAGGCTTACAGAAACTTAGATTGAATAGCTTCTAAAATAGGGGCAATCTTATAACACAAAGTTGTGCACCATATCAAAGCAATCCTAGAACTTTTTTTATACAGTTTTATTGCTACAAGTATGCAATAATTGCCTTAATAGCATATTTTAAGATTGCATTAAGAACATTTTGAGCTCTAAGAGAGAGCTCACTCAATTAGCTATTCCAGCAGGTAGAAGGATTAGAAGTGTGTGCTGTTAGTTTCCTATTTAACAGGGGACCTAAAGCAATTTCTAGAGAAAATTAGAACCTTGATTTTTAAATGAATGATTCAAGAAATTTCAAGAACAGAAGGATGCTAGCTGCCTCTAATCTGCATTGTTGTATTTTGCTGTAACAGAATTATCAACTTCAGAAGACAATGATCAATGGGTATTGTGGCTAATTCCCTCTCATTGAAGAACTGAATCAAAGGGTGCTCTTAAATCCATGGAAGCTGCATTGGTAAGGCCAGAATATTTTTCAGCTAAATAGTACAACATTGCACATACTGGTAACAAAAAAATATTTCATTTTATTCTGACGACTGCATTACATTATCTGCAAGAGTAGGTTTCATAATAGGATTAACATTGGAAGAATGAAAGGGGCCTACGGATTGTATAACTTTAAAACAGAAAGGGAAACATCATATTTAAACAGGGACAATTAGGAAGTAAAAAGCTAATGATAATTAATGGTAACAGTATCTTGCTCAGGGTCCTATAGGCAATTTACATAAATGTTCATTAAGGCAGATAATGCATTTTCTTCAAGACCCATTAGACAATCTTGAGATAGCTGAGTTTGAAAAATGTTATCGTGAACTGTTAGTTGTCAGGTAATAACCTAAAATATAATTTGGGGAGAAAAATATGCAAGAGACATTTGTTTCCTTCAAAGAAGAATACTGTGTAGACAAATACCTCTATGTGATAGAGGTTAATTGTTCTAGTTGTTTTGATCCTGAGCTCATGGGTAAATCTGAGGCATATAAAAGGGTGCATACACATGCCTTGGGGATTATAAAGATATTTTAGTTAATAACAGCAGATTTGAATTCTTGATGTAAAAACACATATTTTTAAAACCCCTCTCTGAAAAAAATGGCAAAACTTAATTTTCACCCCATTAAATGACACCCCCACATTAAATGACACATTGTACTAATCTATTGCTGTGTGCCACCTTGCCAAGATGTGATTTATTAAGTATCACTGCTAAATATAAACTTGAAGGAAACCATGGTAATTGGATTTTATTAGGAACCTTGTTTTTGTGGTATTGTAATGGCATCAAACAGCATAATTGTAGTTTGAGGCAAATATAGATTAACATTGGTTCAGGCCATGAAGTAGTCATATAAGACCAAGCAGTGGTTTCAAAATTGTGGATAATTAATTTCATGCAGATACTGTTTCTGTTATGGTTCTAAAAGATACATTAGTAACTTTCTTATTTCAAGATTCACCTTTCAGATTCAAATCTTGATAAGGTGGGAACCAAACAGTCTCGGGTCGGACCAAAATATTGTGCAAACATGGTAACAGATTTTTCCAATCCTATGTATAGTACTGGGAAGAAATGGCCAAAAGTCAATTGGCTCTAAAAGAGGACAAGGCCTAAAATTTAAATCCCTGAGACTGATAAATATAGAATTTATCTTCTTGCATGCAATAACAATAATAATAATAATCCCAATTTGTAAAGCTGCTTACCCCAAAAAGTTGTGCTGATTTCTTTTTTTTTAAACCACAAAATGTTTTTCCTCTAGTTAATGTTGTAAGGTTAAGTCAGGGATGGGGATTTCCTGGTGCTTCACCATAATTTTTCTCTCCCCTTGTTTCTACAGTTCAGGCCAAGACTCTCAGAATTACTAGATTTCAGTGCATAGCATCTGGAGAGGGGTCTCAACCACATTATCCAATACTGTCCAGCCTTAGCAAGCAGGATTAGAATAGAATCAGCCTTTTCAGGCCAATCTTATTCCGGTGTCTGCTTACACTGGGTCCATGCTTTCTGTTGCTCAGTACGTTTTAATAATTTAGATTGTATTTTACTTTTGTTCCTTTGCCTTGTCCCTTTACTCTATGTGCATGCATATTGCATAGATTTAATAGCAAATCAGTTTACACTGGTATGGGAACTAATCAGCCGCTGCCCTGATTGAACCAGACTGATAAGAGTCGTATGTGCCAATCCTTTTCAACGTGTGCCAATCCTGTTCAACATTTCTCCAAGGTTGTTTTCTTCCATTCCCCCAAATAAATCATATACATTTTTCCATTTCTCCAGGAGCTTGAAATGCAGTTACCCTCATAGCAACCAACCTGTGGCATACCCAACTGAGAGGCAATAGTTCAAAATTACCTAGTGAGTTTCCATGGTGAAAGTGGATGTGAAGCAAAATCCTAGTACCAACTCTAACCACTGTTCCACTTGGGCTCTCAATAGATATAAAGGGAACAAAAAGTACTGACAAGAGCTTCTTAAACAGAGAATGCTCCTGGGTCAACATTTACATGTTGTGAGATATTGATGATTTTGGAGTAGTGGGAAAATGATTTGAAAATATTTCTGGACAGGTTGGTAATATGAATGATAAAGTAACTAGCATGGGCAGTTATTGGTGTTCCTAGAAGGATACATGTTACACCTCTACTCTATGAGCTGCATTAGTTCCCAGTTTGCTTCTGGATGCAATTCAAGGTGCTGGATCTAACATTTAAAGCCCTACATGGCATGGAAGCAAGTAATACAAGGGGCCACCTTTCTGATTACTTCAGCCCATCCTATCAGGTCAAGTAGGAGAGGCATATTGTGGATCCCATTTACTAAGGAGTTCTACCTGACAGGAACCAGGAGACAAGCCTTTTCTGCTCTGGTGCCCACCTTTTAGAACATCACCCCTCTAAGGTCAAATTAGCTCCAACCTTTATGGCCTTTCAGAAAGCCCTCATTTTTTAAAAAAAATCAGGCCTGGGGCTCTGACAGCAGAGGGCCTGTGTATTGGTTGCCCATGTATAAGATCTTAAGTAACCCTCTCACAGTTTTGGTTTTACTTATGTTGATTATGTAATTGTTTTAATTGATTTTTACACTCAGTTTTAATGTTTGGTTTTGTTGTATGCCACCTAGAGTCACCTTGTATGAGACAAACAGCCATGTAAATTCGATTAAATAATTAAATAACATTGAAGCTATATGATCTGAGAAGCCTAGCAATTTTGTCAAATGAGATTGTACAAAAAAAGGACAACTATATATATAGCATGAACAGATGGATGGGTATTGTGGTGGATTTAGAGATGGTCATATCTTTTTTTGGTGATGGACAATTTCACTCATCATTTTGTATGCAGCCTCTAACAGATTGTCCCTCAGAATATGGGATGTATGAGGGAAAGCAACCTACTCCTGTAGTTAGTAGTGATTTAACATGAATAGGAGCAAACCTGCAATTTGCATGTTGACAAGTAAAATGAATAATTTTTACTTTTGATTTATTTAATTTATTTAATCAAATGTTAATATGTATAAAGGCCAATTTGAAATCCCCAATCTTTTTAAATTTGACCATATTAACTATTTGCCTTATTGAGACAAAGAGCAAGCTATATATAAGATGAAAAGTATTAAATTGTCATCCTATCCAGGCAAGAGAGAAACATTAAAGGATAAGAATTTAATCTCACTGCAATTCATACAGATCAGACTTAGAATGAAATGTAAATATGACAAATGAATCTCTTTTAAAAAGGAAGGACCTCTGCACTTCATATGCAACTGGTATCTCTTTTTTCAAATGTATGTGATAGGACATTCTGTAGATTAAAACTATCTTACTAGTGCAATAAAAAGTCCCTTTATGATTCTGTCTAGATAGAATTCAGATAATTTTGGCCTTGGATATAGTTCTTTTCTTTTCAGTGCCAGGAACTGAGTGCTAAGAATTGCTTCAAAGGTTCTGTAATTCCATGCTGTTCTATTTTCAGTTGCCTCTTTTAATGTCATATGGAAACCATACTATTCCATAATTATAGGCTAAATGCTCTGCCCCTCTTTTTTTGTGAATATTTTTTTAAATGACTTCTGTCATAGAAACTATCCCCACTTTATTGCGCACTGAATATTCTGTTTTAAGCAATTTCTTTCTTAATTCAAATGTTCTTGTTAAACATTCCATGTTGCTGCTTGATACAAAAAAAGCTGGTGTTTAGAGCTTGCTCTTTCAGTTACAGTTTGTAAATATGAAGAGTATGGTATATGTTAGGTTATGAAGTACTGGGTAGGATGAATTATATTTTATCTTGGTGCAGTGGTTGATGAAAGGCATCTTGGGCATGAGATGGCCTTCCATGTAATAATTTTTAATGTATATGAGTACAAGTCATATACTTCACTCAAATAAAAGGAATGCTTCCATACCAATATATTTTTAGTGTGTATAGTAATAAATCATCTGTTCAAACAATGTTTATAGTACTTATATACCATTTATATTTTATATAAATACCTAAAACATCTAAATATTTTATATTTAAGTAATTTATAATTGCATGAATATATTCTTAAAATACTTTAGTAGTCACTAGTATACTGTATGTTACATCATATGGAAAAGAATTAAATACCTTATGTGTGATAATTCACATTACATACATCTAGTTTCTTAATTGAAATGGGAGAGCAAATAGGTTTTGCTTACCTATTTTAATGCTACAGCTGCCATGAAAATTGATGATGTGAATTAATCACTTATACATATAGATTTTACTGCCAAATCTTACCATTGGTGTTAATATAGCATGAATAAATTCAGTATAATTGGTTTTTGTTGTGAGCATGAAAGTGTAGATCAGCAGTATGGTCAAATTTGAACGCTACACTAGAACCTGTAAGAACTGAATTCACTGTTGTTGGAGCTCATTGTGTAGAGAAGAAATCTGAGACAGCAATCCATTGAAAAAGTAATTGGTTTGCCTGTTTTTCAATTTAAGTACTCACATTTAAGTCAATATTATCTTTGGTAGGAAAAAATGTAAGCTTCTTAAAGCTGCTTTAATATTTGATATGTGTACTTGTTCCTCCAGTTTCAGTAGCAATATAGAGTCAACACTGGAATACATATGTCAAGCAGAAGCTTCCAGGAAGATGTCCTTTCTTTGTTTCCTCTTGTCTAAATCAGCCCTATTAATTTTACAAGTTTTTGCTTCTTGTCATCTCTCTTTGCAACTTTAAAATGAAAATCTATAAGTGTTGAGAGAACCAGTCAGTATCTTAATCTTGCATGCTTTTTTATGATATTTGGATGGTTTTACAACTTGAAACAAAGACAGTAACTGCTACTGTGTGTGGAATATATGGGATTTTAATATTGCACTAGGGAATAGAGGTAAGTAGTTTACCAGTAGCTTTGAGTTTTACTAGAATTGTAATAGGGCTTCACATTTCATCCACATTATCCTTAGAAAAGCTAAACCTGTTGGAAAATAGCTTTTCATTCCTGCTTAGCTTCCAAGTTAATACCAAAGAGAAGATGCTAACTTCTAACTCTGCCTACCATTATGCTGATAGGACTTTTCAGTAGGTAGAATCTTGAAATCAGAATTTGATTATTTTAAAATTACCGATTTAATGAGATGGTTTGAGAAAGATATTATACTGTTATTAATATTGGGAAAGAACAACAATTGTCACTGCAAACTGTCGCAAATGAAAACAGATTTTCCATACTGTTTACATTATTGTTGTTGGAAAATGGTCCATGAGCAACATAATAAAAGCTGTTAGTTAGGTGATCTGTTTCAATGTATCTTCTCGTTAGATCATTTATTGTACTCCATTTAACTTGGAAGCAAGCCACTCTGAGATCATCACAGTTATTTATATCCAGACATGTTCATGTAGAAATGAGGATTTGACCCCAACCTGAGAAAGTTTTTACTGTTAAATATAAGATTGAAACTTTTCATACCTAATTTACACTCAATTATATATCTTTGGGATTTAAGATTCACTTTATGTGTGTAAGTTTTCAGTATTCTTTCTGCCTTCCTGTTTACATGGGAAATAAGAGCATAAAGCCTGTATCATATTTACTGGAATGCACCGGTATTTATTTTAAATATATATTAATAGCTGTTAATAAATTTAAAACTAGTGAATGCAGAATCAATAAACTCAAAATGCATATACTAGCTAAGAATGTATCAAAATGGCTGACAGTTACTTCCAGATTAAAGAGGCAAGAGGTTGTTTGTGTGTGTGTGTGTAGAACCAGAACACATACACTGCGTAGGACCTTCTGGACTATAGCACCTTGTAGTATATAAGAAAAAAGAAGAGGTGATAAATCTGTTGAGTAAGGCTGTACCTGGTGATAAAATGTTTCAATCCAAAGTAGTGTTTATTACAAAAACTTATTACAGATTGTCATTCAGTGATTGTCTGAAGTTACAACAGTGTTGAATGTGGCCAGTCCTTATGGTCATTGCAGCATCTCTATGATCACATGATTGTAATTTGGGTGCTTGGCAACCAGCATGCAATTATGATGGTTGTAGTATCCCGTGGTCATGTGATTGTCATTGTGACCTTCACATCTGGCTTCTGACAAGAAAAATCAATGGGGAAGCCTGCAGGAAGACACAAGTCATGGTCATGTGACATAGTACTTAACAGCCATGTGCAATTTGCTTAATGACCACAGCTGGAATTGGTACTGTTAAGTTAGTGTGACCACATGATTTTTCACTTTGTGACCACATCTCATGGTATCAGAATTTCCCAATTATGGTTGTTAACTGATGACTACCTGTTGTAGCATTATTTCCACCTAAGTTAAAATATGTAAGCTTATGATATACAGCTGAGTAGAATATTCTCATGTAATAAAATTGTCAGCTGATGCATTCAGTAGTGCATTTGTGTGTAATGATAATTTTTGCCCACACTTTCCTAAGTTTCTGTGTTAATTTTGTGATTTTTGTCATTGCTTTCATGTAATGTCTAATCGATAAAGAAACAATGTACAGGTTTTCTAGTAGAACTGTAGCTTCACATTCCAGAAGTATCCTATAAAAATATTTGTAAATGAAGTTTTTTTTAAACTAACACTGCCAGTGAAAGAAAGGACAAAGTGGAAAAATAAATATAATTTGCATAATATAAACAGAACTTAACCTGAGGATTCCTGCATTAAGCTTTAGGCAGGGTTCTACAAATACTTTGTGTCTGTGTCATAAGAGTATGTACATTGGTGAATATTTCACAAAGTTTGTAGCAAATTATATTTTACTCATTATCAGGCCTGTAAAATGTAGTTATTGTATAGCTTTTTAGAATAATGTCAAATTGAAATTGGCTTATAGTATCATTGATTTTCTGGATTTCACCAGAAATCCATACTTTTAACTATCAGAGTTAGTTGTTCTTTAATTTTGATTAGGTATTTTTTTTAAACACATACATACGCACAACTCTTGAGACAGAAATTTCAGCATGAATTCTTAAGCTGTAAAATACACCTGTGGAACTTTAGCTGCATATTTCTTATGACAGACTTTTTAAGCTGCTTGTCCCTCTTCCTTCTCCTTCTCCTCCCCCTCCTTGGCATGATGTTAGATTGTAGATGAAATACATTTATTTCATTTCACTGTACTTCTTAATTTGGTGATTTACAGTTTTTCTCAGCTAAATGCTAGAGGTGGGATCAGAACAAAACTTGAAATACATAAAGGGCATAGTTTTCCAGTTCCCTTCAAGTTATTAGTTTAGTTTTATTTTGGTTGTAGAACAAACACAGACCAAACATAGAGCAACACAAATAACATTATAACCACTCCAATAATAGAAGTAGGAGAAATAAAATATCAATAGAGTAAAATAGAAGATTAGTGGCATAAAATTACAAAATATAAAATATAACACCAGGATTAAAATGGCAATTCTTCAAGTTATTGTATATTCCTGATGGCATTTGTGACGAGAATTGGCCATAGGAACAATAATTAGTAAAGTGCAATTTAGGTCTTTTGTGAAATTTGTTATATTTTGCATGCTTTTGATATGCAGGTTTTTTTTCCAGAGAAAAAATAATACTATTGCCTACACTATCAAAATGATTATTAGTATTATTAGTATTCAGGATATAGGAAATAAAACTTTTATATTAAATCCTAGGATAACATAAGACCCAAAGCCCACACTGAAACTATATTGCTCAGATTATACAATAGGTGTAAACTCCTTTCTTATAAAAATATGTATTTGGGCGGACCCTTAGTGAAGAGTCTGCGCGGTTTTGCAAACCACCATATCCCACTCCTGGCTGGCCCTGCCCACCTCACTTCACCCTGCCTTGCCCCTTCCACCCCACCCCTCCCAGGAGTCTCCACATGGCCCGTTTTAGATGCAAGTAAGTGCAGGGGCATGCGGAAGTTCACTGAGGCTGAAAAATGGGCCTCCAAGAAGTTCAGGAAGGCCAGAAACAGGCCGTTTCCGGCCTCCAGAGAGCCTCCAAAGCCTGGGGAGGCTGTTTTTGCCCTCCCAGAGGCTCAAGGAAAGCCTCTCGAGCCTGGGGAGAGCAAAAGACTGGCCTCCCGGAAGTTCAGGGAGGCTTCCAGAGAGTTTCCAGAGTCTGGGGAGGTCATTTTCACCCTACCGGAGGCTCGAGGAAAGGCTCCGGAGACCAGGGAGGACGCCCGCCATGGTGCAGGAGACCGACCAGGCCACGTCCACCATGGCCATGCTCAACCAGCAACTGGGAAGCGAACCCGTTGCTAAAATTTTTGAATCCCACCCATGTATACATCAGACACTATTTTATAGAATCTAGAAAGCCTGGATTAGAATCTGTATTTTACTGTTAATTAGTATTCAGGATCATGTATTTTATATTATTATTATTTACAGACACAAAAATCAATCAAGTAATCAGCTTTAGGATCGTCTGTTCATACATAAGTTCTAATCTCATGACAGTAGTAAGGTTTGTTATTTGAAAATGTGTTTACCTAATATCCAGTGAAAAATCCTTAATGGGAAAATAATTTCATCAGTTTATTTTCAGATAAATGGTATTAGTTATGCATGCTAAGTATGGCATTTTGTAATTAAATAAATCCTTTTCTATGGCAAACTCTGCTAAGTAAAAGTTGTGTTATTTTTTATTACTTTCTAATATTGATCAAAAGCCTGAAACTCCATGTCATAAATATTTCCATTGTCTGCAAAGTTCTTTTGCAATGATTTAACTTTCAATATTAACAAGAAAGAACACTTAAACACGACCTGTCTCAGTTTATTAAAAAAGTGCTTTGCTAAAGTTCTATGATACCGCAGGGGTATGTTTTTAGATGAAACTTGTGATGTTTAGGAATTGGAGAAGAATAGTTTTAGGAACCTGATGTTCTGTTATTAACATTAAAATTATAATAAAATTATACAGAATATTCTGATTTTCTGTTGTTTTATGCATTTTTGTAATAGAATATGATTCAACAAAAATAATGGTCTGTGGATTACATAAGATTTAAATAATTCATTTTACCCTTAAAACTATTATCTTTATTATATTATTTATTTTCTTGCTGTGTTGCATTAAGACAATGATTGTTGTAAATTGGAAAGACTAATTTTGCTGAACAGTTGAGGGCTTAAAAAAGATAAAAAGATTTATTACCATTGAATAAGACATTTGAAATGTAGATTTAATATGGCACAGTTGTAAACGCAACCTTGTATGGTCATTGTGCAGCATTTTCTAGGCTATAAGCAGTTAATCAACCATACTGCATATGCTTAGAGCATCCTTTGGTCATTCTACCAGTCTAGCAAATTTCCACATCTCCAAAGTACATTGAGAATGCTGTTTCAATCAAGCTATAGTAGTTGTAATCCCAATTTATATGCAGGAACAGGGTAGGGGAAAGCAGCTGTTGCATACCTGAGTCTTAGAAAATAGTGCAGGTTCTGAAGAAAAATAGATTTTTGAACAATTCCTTAAAGGCACATTTTATGCTAATTGGACTAGTCTTGAAGTGTAACAGATATTACTTTTTCAGTTATAATATTCATGGGAAAACTACAACATTGATTTTGAAACTACTCTGTCATTTTAGAGACATAAATGGGAAAAAGTGCAGTTGGATGCACCTTTTATTATACTCTCAGAGAACATGATTGTTTCTCTCATTTTACATATGAGAATATAAAGCATTGCTAATACTGAAAATAATTTGTGCTCTTACCATACTTTAATATTTATTCTTTATATTTTTCTCTAAACTCACATATATTTAGAAGCAAAAAAGACTTCCCATAAGTCTCTGATTTGTGATATTGCAAATCAGAGGACTATGCCTATTTTTGCAGTTGATTTCATTCTGAACAATCTAAAATTGTTCTGGTCACTTTACAGTAGCAGACTGGATAGGCTTGAACTATATTTTTCATGCCTACTAATTTAGATTTTAATTAGTCAGACTGAGTACCAGAGAAATCATCTTAAAATTGATGAGACGGAGACCAAATTTCTCCATTTGTTTAAACAGAATTGCAGTTGACTTTCTGATAATGCATATGAAGATAGAAAACTAAAGCTATTTTATATTTATTTGGAGTTTCTTTAATTAAGATTACTATTAATGTAGCCTTTACTATTTAATGAAATATATTTTTAAATGTGATGAAGTATCAGTTAGGAGAATTATTGTCATTAATTCAACATATTTTATCAACATAATTTTGGAACTGCATGATAGAAAATCTTTGGGATTTTTGTTACATGCCTCAACTTAAGACTATTTGTTGAACGAGGGTTTGATGTTCCAACAGCTTTGGAAAAAATGACTGACAGTATGACTCATCTTCAAAGTTATGACCACTGCACCATTCCCACGATCATGTGATCGCAATTCAGGTGCTTGGCAACCAACTCACATCTTGCAGTCATGTGATTGTGATTTGTGACCTTCCCAGTTAGCTTCTGATTTACTTAATTTACTTAACAACCATGATAAAAATGGTAATAAAATTGGGTCTGCTCACAAGATAGCTTGCTTTATGACTGTGCTGATTTATGATGGAAATTCCAATCCCAATTGAGAGCTATCTGTACTCATGAACAACATTTTCTCTTCTGTTCTCTGTTCAGATCACTTAGCTTTTCTTTCTATTCTTTCAAAGAATACTTTCATGTTGATCAATTTATTTTAATAACTTTATTTGGATCATTGTTAATTGTATTATGTTTGTTATTGACAGACATCTACATGCATGCATACTTTACCATTTCCTAGATATATTTCCTTTGTAACATATCATCACTAATGTTGTGTTCTGGGCTGTTTGTCTTGTTCTTTCAGTGCTTAAGCCTCAGTAATAGCTTGCTACACAGGTAGTCCTCAGCTAATGATGGCAGTTGAGACCGGAATTCCTACCACTAAGCAATGCAGTTATAAAGTGCAATGTTATGTGATTTCTATCAATAGAAATTCTGGCACTTCTGGTTGCTTTTGTTCAATGAATCACCATGATTTGTCATTTCACCATTTGCAATCTCCTGCCAGTTTCTCCATTAACTTTGCTTGTAGGAAGCCATCAAAGAAAGTCCCAAAGCCGATCACGTGACTCTGGGATGCTGCAGTGGCTGGAATTTTGAGGATCAATCATAAGTACAACTTGTTCAGTGCCATCTTAAGTTTGAATGATTGCTGAACTAGTGATCACTAAGTGAGGACCACTTGTATCATTTGAGTATATGGATATCAAATAATATATAAGAAAATGCATGTGATAACAGGCTGTTAAATACCACATTTAATTTTGGAAAAGGCTAGTGCAAGTTCTAGTATCAGTATTAACATTTTTGTTCTAAATAGATAAAGTTTGTTGAATTACGAATAGTATTACAGGCAGTCTTTACTGCATTGCATCTCTGCTCATGAGCTGAAAATCGTGTTTGGATTTCTGCTTCCTCTCATCTCCTGGGCTGCCTGAAAAAGCTTCCTGCTTAAGGGATTTCAGCTTCTGCCTGCTTGAGCTTCAAATCCTTCAGCAAGCAGTTGTTTCAAAGTGAAACAGCTACCTGCCAAAGGATTTCTGCACCTACAATCCTCCTGGCAAGTGGCAGAAGTAGCTTGTAAACTTCCCTGCCAGCTTCCTTACTGATTTTCTAGAGAAGTTGGCAGAAAAAGTTTGCAAATGGTAATCACATTATTGTAGGATGCTTGGCAACCAATAGTAATTGCAAACTTGTTAGTTCAACATTTGTAGGGGTAGTTCAACATTTTCCAATGGTCAGATGTGCTTCGTAGGCTATAAAGCACCCTTTCCGAGGCTATTTTTAATTCAATCTGTAGTTAAATGAATGGTCATAAACATTTATTGTATTTCTAGGAATTCTTCTTGGAACTTAAAATTCAAACTATATAATCATTTTTTCGTGTGTAGGAGTTTTTCCTTTTCCATAATTTATAGTATATAAATTTATAGGATTGCAGATTTGAAAAATGATGTAGTATACGATGGCATAGGGTCTGGTTATTTGAGGGACTGCCTGTGTCCCATGATAAATGCCCAGCCAATTTGAGCATGAAGGTTGGCACACTCCAGGTTCCCTTGATTAAACATTGTCATTTATCAGGACCCCAGAAGTGTACCTTCTGTAGATCAGCATCTACCCTCTGAAATGAGATTCTGTACAAGATTCAGATGTCCCCACTCTCTGGTTATTCAGAAGAACCATGAAGATCTGGTTCTTCACCAAGGTCTTTGGTGAGAAAGAATGAGATCCCTCCATTCTATCTGGTCTGTGACAGTTGCCATCTTTTATTGATTTTATTGCAGTTACTTATTACTTATTTGATTGTTGTGAGCTGCCCAAGTCATTGGGAGTCAAGTAGCATGCAAATTTAAGAAATTATTACTAATTGTGTCTGTTGATCAACAACTGTAGGGCTCTATTTGCATATTTCTTTTTGACATAGATTACAAACCTGTTGGTTATCTCGTCAGCATCCCATTATATATATCCATATGAATTAAGAATTAACTGAACTAATAAGAATAGAGAGAGTTTAATGCCTTAGGCCTGATGTTTTTTATACTGTGTTACTTCATTAAGACAAAATATTAACAGTTAACAGGAAAACAATAACAGAGTTGGAAGGGACCTTGGAGGTCTTCTAGTCCAGCAGTCCCCCACCCTTCTAACTCTGCAGACCGGCAGTGATGACATTGGGGTGGGGGGAGTGGATGGTTTTGCATGTGTATGTGCTGCTTGCACAAATACAGCTTCATGTGCTTGCCCACCACTTGTGCAGCCTAGTTGCCTACACCAGGCCGTGGACCGCAGGTTGGGGACCCCTGTTCTAGTCCAACCCCTTGTTCAAGCAGGAAACCCTATACCATTTTAGAAAAAATGTTGTCAAATGTCTTCTTATAAACCTCCAGTGTTGGAGCACCCACAACTTCTTGAGACAAGTTGTTCCATTGATTAATGGAACATTAAAAGTGATACCATTTCTTCCTCATAATAAAGTTTGAATGCTGAATTATAGCTGAAGCAGCTTGGAGAGTCTTCTGAGAATAGGAATGCTGTTTGATTTTATGATCATCTACATCAGGATTGTCAAACTGGTGGCCTATGGGCTGGATGCATCACGTGCAGGCCATGCCCACCCCACCTCCGCAAAGGCAAAAACATAACGATACGTCACATGATGCAATCAAGTTTGACACATGTGATCTACATGACTTTCTTATGATCTATCTTCAGTGAAAGAATGAAATAATATATATAAAGCTAAATTATATTGTATATAGTCTTGTGTAAACACATATGTGTATGTATATATTTTCATGAAGTTAAACACCAAGTGTATGTAGAACACATGGATACTAGTGCAGTATTCCATATGAACTTATACATATTTTTTATATTTTTAATTAAATTATTAAATAAAAAAATAAATTAACACAACCAATATATAAGAAAGAAAAAAGAAATCAAATAAAAGCCAAGAGTTCAACAAAAGAAAAAAATTGAGGAAAAATAGAAAACGAAGACAAAGATGTAAAGAAGTGGCTTTCAATATCTTCATAGCAATTATAAATATAAATATGGTATATTTTAATTCTCAATCTAATGTTACATCATGACCCTTTCTATAATTTATACTGTCTAATCAACATTATAAATCACAAGTTCATTTTTTCCATTTTTACGCAAAGTCCATTAGAAGCTTCTAGTCATGAATAGATAATGAATTGAACTTTTAAAAATCCTTTGTTACAATATATTTTGATTTCTAGTTGAAGTGATTATTGTCATCTGTTGTCTCTAGACATCCAGCTCTATAGTTAGATAGACTTTGTGAAATCATTTCTATTTCTGTTCTTTTCTGGCGATATTCTTAGAAATGAGAGCTATGCAACCTAGGCAGAGGGCAAGTATCAATCTGAATAAATGGTATAATTTCCTTTGATGTCATCCCCTTTTGTAATACCCACGATATTGTTGAAGCCTTGATGGATTTTATCTTCCCACTATTAAGGTGAGTTGAGGTAACCTGTGCAAGAGAAGCCTCATGAAGATGGAGTTCAATCATGCCTACTGGAACAATTCTTCCGGATAGAGTTGTTTGTTTTCCAGTAGGAAAAATTCTGGAAAAAGAACTCAGTATATCTCTGAATTTCTAGTCTTTCCAATAAATTTGGAATGATCCTGCAGGATACATGGTATCAAGATTAGTTTAATAAGATTATCGAAAGGAGAGACTCTCACAAACAACAGTTCCAAATTTGAATCAAGTAATGATCTCAATTGTCAATTGTAACTGAAGATTTTTATGTATTTCATTTTTTTCTATTGTTTAGCATCTTGTAATTTTCTATTATGGTGACTGATCATTGAATAATGGTTTTCTTTTTGCAGAGGAGACAATAAGGAAGTCATTTGCCATCATTTTATTTTCCTTTTAAAAAACCAGAAGCAGCACAGTTTAGTTATTTAAAACAGTGATAACTGACTTTCCATAACCCTATGTATGTCAGCTTTGGAAGCCATAATTGTATAGGCCTCTATGGCTGCCACATGTAGTGCCTGGGAAATCAGGAGGGGGGAGGTTCTCATATGCTTATGGGAGGGTATAGACACAACAACATTCTTTCTAAGAGGGTCAAGGACATATCAACCAGCACCTGGAGGAGGAGTGCCAGGAGGAGAGCATGAGTTGGAGCTGGAAGAGGATTGGAGCATGTAACCTTTGAGTATGGCTGGGAGGTGGATCCTTGATTTTCTTTTGGGTGGGAAAAACCCTGGAATGTCAGATGGCGCCAACATGGTTTCTCTAATAAATTCTTACTTGGATATAACTGTGTCTGAGTGCTGAATGGACGAGCAGAACTTTGATGGAACCCTGACAATATAATCCATTATTGATATCATGAATAAGGCACACTTTCCTTCTGGAATATGTAAAATGAAGAGTGATTAAAACTTGAAAGGTAGACTTTCCTTCAGAGCCAGCAAATACTGTCTTTGCCAAACAAAAAATAAAAAATGCAAGTCTTGCTTGGAACTTGGACAGATGACTTTCTTTATGACACATTGCCTTACAGAGAGAGCAGAGATTAGAATCTTTTATTAAACGGCCCATGGATAATTTCTTTTATTATACCCATTAGTGACGTTGGATTAATAAGCAGAATGTCTATGGAAGATATTTTTTTTGTTAGAGAACCTACTGATAACACTAACTTGGTGCTAGTTTGTCCCTTCAGTCAAAAATGTCTTCCAGAAAACATTAATTACCTGGAATATTATGCAGAAATGCATCAAGCATTTGTCAAGATGTTAATAAAATTACTTTTAACATTGTTTTACTGCTAAAACTGCTTAAAAAATCTTCATTGTTTAGTTTGTTAATGCATTTTTATTTCAGAAAAGTGAGAATATTAATTATGCATGAAAGTAATAAGGTGCAAATGTACCTACTAACACCACCAAGATAGCAGTACTGAAGCTTGATTTTACACTTTTTAGTAATAAGTACTCTGAAAAACAGATTGTCTGACCTTCAGAAACTCCAAAAGATAAGTCAATATTTTAGATATGAAATTGGAATATGTTTAGAACTGCAACTTCCTTATTTTCTCTTTTATGCTTTATTTTTTTAAAACCCAAATAAGAATTTAATAAGACAAAATGTTTCTTCAGCTTTCTTCATTTACCATATTTGCTAATAGTTTCAGATATTGTTTTCTTTAAACACTTTTGTTGAAGAAAATAAGATTTACAAGGAAAAAAAATAATACATCAGTGACTTCCTCCCGTTATAGATTTAGCTTAATACAGGTAGTCCTCAACTTACAACAGTTTGTTTAGTGACCATTTGAAGTTACAATGGCATTGAAAAAAGTGACTTATGACCATTTTTTACACTTATATCCATTGCAAATCCCTATGATCACATAATCAAAATTCGGACACTTAGCAACTGGCATGTATTTATGACGTTGCAGTGTCCCAAGATCATATGATCCCCTTTTGTGACCTTCTGACAAGCAAAATGAATGGGGAAGCCAGCCATAACCATGTTGCCACAGAAATTTTGGGCTAAATTGTGGTCGTAAATTGAGTACTATCTGTATTACTAACACATTCCAGTAAGAAACTGCCGGTTACAAGCAAGCAAACCCACACTCGTTTTTTTATTTTAATAACTTAACTACAATAACAAGGGGCTTGGAAATAGGCAATATTTGTAGAGAACAGTCCTTCCTATTATGGCGTCATGACCTTTTGGAATACATCAAGACCTGTCTGTATAGAAGGCTTTAATGATTTCTTTTATTGAGTGAACTATCCATGCCATGAATATTGTATTATGAAATATGAATATTGTATTATGATGCATTATTGTATCATCATTCAATATTTGTATATAGCATTTTATCACATTTTGACTAAGCATGTACCTCTCAAATAAAATGAAGAAATATAATACACTTATAAATAAATAAATTTGGAGGTCACAGGATTCCTAATTCTGCTTTAAATAGTATAGTGTGTATGTGTGAAATACTTAACAATTTACAGTAAGAACATGTTTCTCATTCTCAATCAGATGGTCAAAACTTTTAAAAAAGTAGAACTTAACCTTCAGTTTAATTTGAAATGATTCAGTATGCTTTTCTATGAATTGAGAGGAAAATCCAGTGGGATGTTTCCAATAATGGAAATCATTCCATCAGCAACTTGAAGGTTTCTGACTCTCTGGAGCAATCGTTTTCATTGTATAAAAAGTTTCAAAGAGAAGAATAGGAGGCAATCTGTTGCCTAAAATGTGTGGATACCAAAGGCAAATTATATATGTACTTCGTGTGGAACCAAAATATAGACCTTCAAATCTATAAACATTTGGCTACCTTTCCTACTCATATTAAATAGCTGTCTCTTTTTTTGAGACATTTATATGTAAATTTCAGTCACATTTTTTTTGGTTAATTATATTTCTTTTATATCATAATTATAATTTATCAATGACTGCTTCTGGATTAGGTTCAGATGAATGAATTGTTTTAAGTTAATGTATCCTGTGTTTCCAAGGTCTGAAAAGCCAATTGGTGAGGAAATTTATTGAACTGAAAAGTTATTAGAAGCAGCACTTCTATCACTATTTGTGTGGAGTTTAAAATGGAGGATTGAGTTTAAAATGGAGGAAGAAGTACTACGCTTGATAATGTACCTTTTTATGCTAATTTCATATCAAAATGGAACACAAATTTGTTAATTTCAGTTATATTCTTTAGCAATCCTATTTATTGTTGTCATGTAGTTTGATTATTTTTGTATTTGTTTTGTTTTTTTTAGCCGAGCAATCAAGACAAACCAAGATCTCCTTCCTGAAACACCATGGACGCAATTATTCTATAATGACTTTTGGGGCACTCTTCTGACCCACAGCGGGAGCCATAAATCCTACAGACCTCTCTGCACACTCTCTTTTCGCATTAACTATGCTATTGGAGGAATGGATCCTTGGAGTTACCATCTTGTAAATGTCCTTCTACATGCAGCAGTCACGGGTCTTTTCACTAATTTTTCTCGAGTGCTGTTTGGTGATGGACACTGGACCTTATTAGCTGGTTTGCTGTTTGCTTCTCATCCCATTCACACTGAAGCAGTGGCAGGGATTGTGGGAAGAGCTGATATTGGAGCTTGCCTTTTCTTTCTGCTCTCCCTAGTCTGTTACATTAAACACTGCTGTACAAGAAACTATTCAGAAGGAACCTGGGGCTGGATCTTGGGTGCTGGTCTGTGTGCCACTTGCAGCATGTTATGGAAGGAGCAAGGAGTGACCGTGCTGGCAGTGTCAGCGGTTTATGATGTATTTGTATTTCATAGGCTAAAAATGCACCAAATTGTTCCTGCTGTATACAAGGTGAGTGGGATTGTGTTTTGCAATTATTGATTGTAACAGCACACAAATACACAGATTTTATCAAAAACAAATGAATTATCTAATGATTCAATCTGTCCTTGGTTTTTTTTTCAACAACAGCAAGTATTGTACCTTATACTCTGAAAGGATTCAGTTATTTTCACTACAAACAAAGATCATACTCTCATTAATAACCATATTGTTTTATTTGTAATTGCCTTGGGCAAATGTTACTGTTGCTTCTACTAAGAATTCTGTGTGTTTGGAACCGGGGGAGGGGGTGTTATTCTCTCTCTCTCTCTCTCTCTCTCTCTCTCTCTTCATCCATCCATCCTTCCTTCCTTCCTTCCTTCCTTCCTTCCTTCCTTCCTTCC
>JANHFL010009394.1:17440-36622 GCA_032468155.1 Oxyrhabdium leporinum | reverse complement strand
GCTTTCAAGAAGAGACTGGACTGCCATCTGTCAAAAATGGTGTAGGGTCTGCTTGGGCGGGGTGGGGGGGTTTGATTAGATAGCCTATAAGGTCCCTTCTATCTCTGTTAATCTGCATCTAACAGAGCAGGATAGCATTATGAGTTTCATTCTGGGCAGGAAGAGGGTGGAAAGGATCTGAACAAGTGGTTTATGAAAAGCCAGCTTGTCAGTTTGTGGCAAAGATTTCAAACGGGGACCTTACCTGATGCCACCTTTATGTTCCTATAGGTCATATTGCTTAATGAAAGCAACACTCTTCATTCCATTACTGAATGTGTTTCATTTGGAAGTGGGAAGAAAAGCACTTTTAGTTTAACAAGCTGAGAGGGGAAACAACTGTTGCTTATCTCTATCTTCAAATTTTGTATCCTTTAGCTGGGGCTGCAAAAGTGGACCGATTTTGTATTGCCATTCAGAATAAAGGTGATTTACCTTGTCCCAGGTGCAAGTCAAATTGTGTACTTTAAGGAAAGGATTTTCACTGTTACTTCTGAGTTGTGGGCTAAACTGAGAAATTTCATCAAGGATTAGAAAGTTCTGCATCAATAGAAAGGAAAAAAAGCATAAAAACAACAAAACAGAAAAGACTCATTTATTTTTTGCTGAAATACGTTCACATAATCAAAGGCTTTCAATATATTCAAAGAGCATATCCATAGGGAAATTGAGTTAATTTTACAAAAATACTTTAATAATTTTCTGACCAAGCCAATCTTTCTTTTTAAATAAACACATGCTGATCTAGATTTATAATTGTATTATTAATTTACAATGGTTAACCAATACCGTAGTTTAGTTTATAGTTTACAATACTTTGTGTATAGCAAATGAAAATCTGATTATCAACAGGAACAAAAGGTGGTTTTTTTAACTGTATTCTGTGCCTTCACATATCTAAGTAGCAGTTCTGATTTTGCCTCACACAGCCTTCTGCAAAGATAGGCACTGAATCCTACTTACTACATCCCACCCTCAACGGTGCACACCAAAAAAGGAGATGTAAAGAACTGCACTGTAATATATAACAGAATAACAGAGTTGGAAGGAACTTTGAAGATTTTCTAGTCCAACCCTCCACAGAAGCTGGAGACCCTATACCATTCTGGACAAATGGCTGTCCAATCTCTTCCTAAAAACCTCTAGTGATGGAACACCCACAACTTCTGAAGGCAACCCCTTCCGCTGGTTAATTGTTCTCACTATCAGGAAAGAAGTAATGGGTGGAAGATTGTTAAAGAGAGATCCAACCTAGAACTTCCTGACAGTGAGATCAATTAATCAATTAAACTGCTTGCCACCAGAAGTTGTGGGTGTTCCATCACTGGAGGTTTTCAAGAAGACATTGGACAGCCATTTATCTAGAATGATATAGGGTCTCCTGTTCAACCAAGGGGTGGAACTAGAAGACCTCCAAGGCCCCTTTCAATTCTGTTATTCTATAACTTCTATTCTAGGCCATTAAGGTTCAGAGTCTTATAATCAATAAGGCCTCATAATGCCTGAAACAATGAAATTCTCAAATGCAAGACCTTTTCTTCCTCTGGTAGCCCTGGCATTGATTTTCCAACCTCATTTGTCAAAGGCCTGGGTCTCTTGTTAATTTTGCAGAGGTGCTAAATGTGCAGTTCCTGGGTTGAACAAAGGCTATCATCATTATTTAGCAGGTTTCTAATGCCTTATTATAATGTCAGGTTCAAGATATTTAATGAAATCGTTCCTAAATTCCATTACAGATCCCAGTAATGGGAGTGAAGGAGACCCTGGCAATGGAATCTATTTGCGGTTTATTGATCAAGGGTGACTAAAAAAGTCTTGCAGTATTGTTCTGTATTTCCAAAGGGTTTTTTTCTGTATTTTTCTCTGTATTTCAAATGATCTTATAAAACTGTAGCTCTATTCTTGTCTCTAATCCATAATCATTCCCATTACCTTGAAAATAATTTATGCTCATTCAGTTAAACATCCTTAGTCAATAAAAAGCACCATAAATTCAACTTCTAAGCAGTTAATCACCCGCAACAATTAAAAATCGCTCTTAGGAAATTACATAAGGGAAATATTTATGCATTCTCTTTCTCTAGCTATAAAAGAAAAAACACGAGCTACCAATTTGTTAATTATTTCTATTGCTGCAACTAAATTCAACTGAATGTGCCCTTTGGATAATACCTTGATTCGTCTAATGCTGACCAATGCTTCGGATACTTTCTCAATGGCCACCGGGAAGAATAGCGTAACTGTCAGCCTTACTGCACCATACAGAGAAACAGCGACAAACACCCGACTCGCTGAAATCACATTGCCCAGCAAGACGTACGTCATGAATGTCATAAACATTGTGATTTTGCTGGCAATGAAGAAGGATGCCAAGTTCATTCCCCGAAGGTAAGAACTCTTAAGAACCACTGAAATCTCCTTTCTGAAATTGAAATTGTAATAATTTTGATAAAACACGTTGTGTAGTTATGTATTGCAAGTATTTTTAAGCCACTTGAACCAAGCACATTCTAAAAGGTTTAAAAAAGCTAAATAACAACAAAGCCCACGTTATTAAAGAAAATTCAGCATCAGCAATAACCTCAAAACAATATTAGCATATACCGCATCATCGGCTCCACAATGCCGTAAGCAGCCAGATTCAACTCCTTCTCAGCTATGGAAGCACAGCAACTTCCTGTTTGGATTATTTTAGTGTACTCCACATGGGGCTGCCCTTGAAGACCATCCAAAAGTTACAACTGATCCAGAATGCTGCAGTATACATAGTATTGGGCACCTCTTGATTTGCCTATGTAATGCCCCTATTGAGTGAGCACCACTGGCTTGAAGTTTCCTTCTGGCTGCCAAGGTGCCGGTTCTTACTTTTAAAACCCTTCATGGCATAGGCCCATGTTACTCAGGACCACCTCTTCCTGAAACCCTGCCCCTCCCACTAGGACACTAGGTCATATAAAATAGCCGTGCTCCAGGTCTCTTTCCTGAAACAGTGCCAACTAATGGGACCTAATGGGACCTAGCAAGCATGTCTGTTCCTGCCTTATGGAAAACCATCTCCATGGCAATCAGGCAGGCCTTCATCCTCTTAGCTTTCCAAAAGGCCATTAGAACCCTGCCTCTTTACCCAGGCACTGGGATAGAGTGGTGGAGGTTATGGGGGGGTGGTTGGGGCACCCTGGGAGGTTGATTGAGGTAGCAATAGCAACAGCACTTAGACTTATTTACTTTTCATAGTGTTTTAAAGCCCTCTCTAAGCGGTTTGCAGAGTCCGCATATCGCCCCCAACAATCTAGATCCTCATTTTACCGACCTCAGAAGGATGGAAGGCTAAGTTATCCTTGAGGCGGTGAGAATCGAACCACTGGCAGTGAGCAGAATTAACCTGCAATACTGCGTTCTAACTACTGTGCCACTATGGTACTCGATTTTTTTAGGTTTTTTTAATACAGCTCTTACTGTTTTTGTAGTTATATTGTTGTTGTAAGCTGCTCAGAGTTGTTTCCTGATGGGCAGAGATAGAAATCTATTAAATAAATAGATGACTTGAGGCAATTCTCTTAGCCCAACCTATCTCACTGAAAATGGAAGGAGGGAATGGATATATTTACCGTTGAGCTTGAAGAACAGGGAATTCCAAATTGGAGGGTGTGATTTGCTCAGGGGCATGTATAGATATGAGAGAGGCCTGGAAAAAAACTGGAAAAATTGGGAGGGGGGGAATGGAGAAACACTGTTTTTTTCCCAATTATTCCGTTTTTTTCCCCAAGATGTTCCCATCTTTATCATGAACAAATTCCAAATGGGATGGCAGAATATGCATTTTTTAAAACGATTATTAGCTTTAAAATTGGTATTTTAAACTCTGAAGAATGGTGGCGCTCAGAAGGCTAATGGAAGGGAGAGAAACCCTGCAAATATTTCTTTGCTTGTTTGTTTTAATCTCACTGTTATTACAGGTAGTTGTCAACTTACAAACATAACTGAGCCCAAAATTTCTGTTGTCAAGTGAGACATTTGTTAAGTGGGATTTGCCCCATTTTATGACCTTTCTTGCCACAGTTGTTAAGTGAATCACTGCACTTGTTAAATTAGTCACGTGGTTCTTACGTGAATCTGGATTCTCCATTGACTTTGCTTGTCAGAGGGTTGCAAAAGGGGATCACATGATCCCGGGACACCGCAACCATCGTAAATATGAACTGAACCAGCTACCAAGCATCTGAATTTTGATCACATGACCCTGGGGATGCTGTAAGAGTTGTAAGTGTGAAGTCACTTTTTTCAATAATGTTATAACTTCGAATGGTCACTAAATGACTGCTGTAAGTCGAGGACTACCTGTATTAGTGAACATACCTAATACTCCTCCCTCCTCCTATTTTCCTCACAGCAACAGCCCAGTGAGATGAGCAGGGCTGAGACAGAGTCACCAGCCCAAAGTCACCTAGCTGGCTTTCATGCCTAAGGCAGGACTAGAACTCTCTCTTGCCTGTTTTCTAGCCTATTGCCTTAACCACTAGACCAAACTGCAGCTATGTGGTGGATAAAGCCACAGGTATGTGCAGGAAGATCAGGCTTGGATAAGCTGATTATAAGCAACTGGCTGGTAAGATGAATGTCCAATTTATATTTTTTTTCTCAATCAGAAAACAGAATGAATTGAATGTGCGCTTGGATGAGGAGACACGGGGTTTCTAACATATCAGACAAGGACGTGCAAAATTCTAGGAATTCCTGTCCTATGGCAAAGGCAGGAGGGGAATCTAAGAAAAAATAATAATTTTTAATATGCATTTCCAAATTTTTAGGGAATTAGATATGGAAGCAACATAGCATTTTATTTTATGTTTTAGATTTTGAAAAATGGTAATATATTTCAGTTCATTGCTATGCTAAATCATAAACCTTACTTATTACAGGAAGGGATGCTGTATGATCAAGGGGAAAACAGGTTTTCTTTACCTCCATAACATTCTCAGATTCTTTTGTTGTGACTCAAAAAATCCTGCATTGCAAAATATCACCCTCTAGTTTAAAATCAAGTAAAAAAAAAACCATTGGTATAGAATTTCTGCGAGACATAAAATCACCTTCTCATGTTGTTCACAAGTTCAGCAAATGATTTTTCCCAGGCATACATCTTTATTATCCGCATTCCAGTTATAACCTCATTCATAGTCCTGATCCTTGCATCTGTGAAAGCTGCAGTCCTGCTCCTAAAATAGAAATAGGAAACTATAGATTTTTTTTTGAAAAAAACCTCTAATTCTACATTCATAAAGACTATTATTCAGACACTTTCATTTATCTATTGTGAGAATTTCTGTGCTACATTCAATAATGAAAAAACATTCTCCTCCCCCCCGCAAAGTAAAATGTAAGGAATATAGATATTAAAGAGGTAGTGAACAAATCTGAAAACACATATGTGAAATTAAGATGCTTATGAAAAAAGCTTAGTGAATTCTTTCACATAGCATTATAATAGCCGTATTGCTTTGAAGAACTGGAGATATATATAAGCAAGGATTGGGACTGGCCAATCCTTATGTACTACTCCCATAGGCATCTATGGGATTATTACATCCTAATAGAACACGGGTGTCAATCTCGCGGCGTTACATTGCTGTCATGTGATGTATCGCAACTTTTTCCCTTCGCGGAGCTGGGGTGGACGTGGCCTGCATGTGATGCATCTGGCCCATGGGCCGCCAGTTTGACACCCCTGTAATAGAAGGTGTATAGGGGTAGAATAAATAGAAACAGCTAAGAGAACCTATTACCTCTTGCCTACTCTCAGGAGTAAAGCCACAAGAAAGTGAGCAAGCAAGAGACAAAGATGACCACTTGTTCACTATCTATCCTCCTTAAAGTTAATGAGAGACTAATAATAACAACAAGGAACTACAGTATTGCAAGGACTACAATAACAACCAGGCACAATTAATGGAATAAGACCTAATTTGGAATTTATGGAATTTGTACATAGATGGATAGATAAGGGTAAGATAATAGATAAGTCCACAGATAGAGTTAAAAGTAGATAGAGGATGCCTTTACAGCAGAGTCCAGACTTATAAACTCTGCTCTAAAGATTGGACGTCCATTTGTCCAGCATGGTTATAAGGATCCCTGCCTTGGGCAGAGGGTTGGACTCCAAGGTCCATTCCGGCTCTATGCTTCTATGATTCTATGTTTTGTCTCTTGGTGGCTAACAACAACAAAGCAATCAACTAGCTACAGTGCGGAAGGTCGTGGATTATTGAGAAATGTCCTTTAATAGATAAACAGAAGACTAAGTTTAATATTTCACAGTGCTGGAATTCTGCTCATGAATATTGGCCAGATCTCAGGCTTAATTCCAAATATTTTTATGCAGGCACCTAGCTGAAAACGTAAATGTAGATATATTGATTTTCTCATTTGCTTTTTTTACTTATATTTACTATGATTACTGCAGGAGATTACTGCAACATGATAAAGAGTGCAAAGTTGAAAAGTCTTAAATTCCACCTTCAAATACAAGGATTATACAGGATAACATTCAAAAGACAGCAAACATACTGTCCTGAACAATTTAGCAAAATGCTGTAAATATTAATACAATTATCTAATGCAATAATAATTGTAATAATTTGAAACAACTGAAAAGAAAACATACTATACATTTTAAAATCACATAACTAAATGAAATTGCAAATTAACTATTATAAACAATATCCCCTAAAAAGATGAAAATTCAACCAGTGCACTGTATAATCTGTTATCTTTAAAAACATTGAAGTCTACACTTTCTCAAAACATCCTTCTTTTGCTGAAGGATGTTTTACTGAAACATTCCATAGCCTTTTGTGTGACCTAAGAGACACAAAACTCAACCTTGAAATACTTGCAAAAGTAACAGCTAGTCCCAGGATTACATTTCTAATCTGAAGATTTGTAATTATGGAATACAATTGTATATTATATACAATCACAAGTATAAAGAAGATCAGAAAAACCTGAGAACCTATTTTGTACGGGAAAAAATGAGAAATATTTTCCACCTTCAGTTCAAATTCAGGTAATCCTTAATTTACGACCACAATTGAGCCCAAAATTTATTTTGCTAAGTGAGAGAATTGTTAAGTGAGTTTTGCACCGTTTTACAACCTTTCTTGCCACAGTTGTTAAATGAAGCACTGCGGAAGTTACGGTAAATTAGTAACATGGCTGTTAATCTGGCTTCCCAATTGACTTTGCTTGTCAGAAGGTTGCAAAAGGTGATCACGTGACCTTCCAACCGTCATAAATACATGCCAGTTGCCAAGCATCAAAATTTTGATCACATAACCAATGCTACAACAGTTGTGTGAAAAACAGTCATAAGTCACTTTTTTCAGGGCCTTGTAACTTCAAATGATCACTGAATGAATGATTGTCAGTCATTCTAATCCAGGACCACCTGTATTATCCCTGTCTTCTCTGAGTTCTTTGCTCCTCTCATTTCTAGATTTTCTTCTTCATGTCTGAGATTCTACATTTCACCATACCTACCATTTATCACAAGGCCTTTTTCTGAGAGTCTGGCTGAACATTAAACATATAGTATCTTTAGTTTAGAGCAGGGCTGTCAAACTTGATTTCATTGAGGGCCACATCAGGGTTGTGTTTGACCTCGGGGGGGCTGGGGTAGGCGTGGCCAGCTCAACATCACTCATGTCGAGGGCACCTGTGGTGGCCCGAGCGCTCTGCCAGCGAAAGCGGGCTCCCGAGTTCTGTTTTCAGTCGCGACAGCCTCCTGCAACCCTCTGCCAGCGAAAATGGAGTTCGGGAGAGTTACATGTGGCTGTTCCGAGCTCTGTTTTCGCTGGCAGAGGCACCGCGGGCTGGTCCTTTGCTGTTTCCAGAGCGGCCATGCGAGCCAGATCTAAGCACCGCATAAGCCAGATCCAGCCCCCGGGCCTTGAGTTTGACAACCCTGGTTTAGAGAATCCCAGGCATAGGGAAAACGCATATCCTCACCCAGATTTCAGCCTAAAGTCATGTTCAGGAACAGCAACTGTACACAGACAGTCCTGAAATTAATGCTGGTACTGAAAAAAAATGACTTACAAGCAGTCCTCACTCTTATGACTGCTGCAACATCCATGCAGTCACGTGATCAAAATGCAGGCTCTTGTCAGCAGGCATGTATTTACAAGGCTTGCATAGTCTCTGGATCATGGGATCACCGTTTGCGACCTTCCCTGGGGGCTTCTGATGAGCAAACTCAATGGGGGAAGTCAGATCTGCTTAACGACTTGATTCACTTAATGACTGTAGCAAAGAAAAGATTGCAAATTGGGGAAGACTCTTAATGACTGCACCCAAAGTTCTGGTTCCTATTGTGGTCATAAGTCAAGGACTTGAAAGATAGAATAGCATTGACTGGTCCTCAGTTGAAAGGGATCTCTTAAATTGTAAGCTAGTGGCCTTCCAGATATTTTTAACAGTGATCTGGTACAGAATAACAGAATAACAGAGTTTATCCAAGAGCCCAAGGGTTCTTGCAGGTCATCTAGTCCAACCTCCCGCCCAAGCAAGAGACCCCACACTTTTCTGACAGATGGCAGTCTAGTTTCTTCTTGAAAGCTTCCAGTGATGAAGCTCCCACAACTTCTGGAAGGCTAGCTGTTCCATTGATTAATTGCTCTCACTGTCAGAAAATTTCTCCTTATTTCTAGGTTGAATCTCTCCTTGTTCCGTTTCCATCCATTATTCCTTATCTGGCCTATAGGTGCTTTGAAAAATAGCTTGACCCCCTTCCTCTCTGTGGCAGTCCCTCAAATATGGAAACACTGCTATCCTGTCTCCCGGGGTCCTTCTGTTTACTAAACTAGCTGTGCCCAGTTCCTGCAACCATTCTTCATATGTTTTAGCCTCCAGTCTCCTAATCATCTTGGTTGCTCTTCTCTGCACTCTTTCTAGAGTCTCAACATCTTTTTATAGTGTGGTGACCAAAACTAGATGCAGTACTCTAGGTGTGGTCTTACTAAGGCTTTATAGAGCAGTACTAGTACCTCATTTGATCTTGTTGAATAAGATAAATACAGCTAAGGACCTGGAATCACTGCAAAATGCTACCTAAAGGTCTTAAGTGTGATAGTATCATTTCTCATCACTGGGAAATTTATAGCCCTCCTGGATTGTGATTTCACTATCTCTGCAGGTGATGTAAGAGCAATAGGGTCAGTTGACATACATCCTATCATTTGCCAAGGAAACATAATCCAGTTACTACCGGGAGATAAATTCACAAGGTATAAGTGAATTGATACACTGGACATCCCATATTACAGGTAGTCCTTGACTTACAACCATGATTGAGTGCAGATTTATGTTGCCAAGTGAAACAATTGTTAAGTGAGTTTTGCGCCATTTCATGACTTTTCTTGCTACCGTTTTTAACTGAATCATTGTAATCGTTAAGGTAATAACATGTTTGTTTAAGTGAATCTGACTTCCCCATTGACGTTGTTTGTCAGAAGTTCGCAAAAACTGATCACATGACACCAGGACATGGCAACTGTCATAAATATGAGTCATTTGCCAAGCGTCTGAATTTTGTTCACAGGATGATGGGGTTGCTGTAACAGTCGTAAATGAGAAAAATGGTCATAAGTCACTTTTTTGAGCGCAGTTGTAATTTTGAAGGGTCACTAAATGAACTGTTGTAAGTCGAGGACTGTCTGTAGTGAGGTTAATACAGGTAGCCCTCGACTTACAACAGTTCATTTAGTGAGCCTTCAAAGTTACAGCGGCACTGAAAAAAAGCGATTTACGACCATTTTCCACACTTACAACCTTTCTTCATGTGATCAAGAGTCAGATGTTTGGCAACTGATTCATATTTACGACGGTTGCTGTGTCCCAAGGTCATGTGATCCCCTTTTGCAACCTTTGGGCAAGCAAAGTCAATGGGGAAGCCCAATTCACTTAACAATCACGTGGCTAATTTAACAAGTGCAGTGATTTACTTAACAACTGTGGCAAGAAAGGTCGTAAAGCGGGGCAAACCCCACTTAACAAATGTCTTACTTAACAATAGAAATTTTGAGCTCACTTGTGGTCGTAAATCCAGGGCTATCTGTACATTTTTTTTCATATCATATGACAGTGAACACAAATGTGTTGAGACCAGTCTGCCTTCATTAGCACCAGATCTTATTGCTCCACATTGTGTCATGGTTTGCTTGAGCTGGTTAATTTTTTGGGGGGGAATTTTATGGGTCTCCTTTTTCTTTGAGACATTTTTATGAGGAACAGAAATTTGGTAGGTACAGTACCTTGTATACTGAGATTCAGTCAGATCCCTGTAGTGCAGGGTTACCTTTTACAAAGCACGTATTATGTTGCTAGGCTTTTTCCCCCTGTTTTCTTTTTCTGACAACCATGTTCCAGATTGTATATGTAAGTTACATTGCAGTTCTCTGAAAGTGGAATTTTCTGTTGAAGTCAATGCAAGGTTAAAGTGAGGGAAAACCTTGATTGTATAACCAGAAAGCTTAAAGTCCTTAGAAGCACTAAAAAGGAATAAAGCAAGCTATTTCCGCCACCTTGTGGAGATTAAAGCATAATGTTTAAGAAGGCCAATGGCCTGTTATTTCTATCTGTCATCGCGGTGGAACAGTATGTTAGGATTAGAAACAATCGGTTATCTTTAATACCAACCTTAACTGAAAACTTGATTATTGCTTAAAATCCAATCACGTTTAACTTTTAGTAACATTGAAGGAACCTGGATCAAATAAAAGAGGATGAGAAAGGGGCCAGCCGGGAGTGGGATTTGGGAGTTCGGTGAACCCCGCAGAATCTTCACTAAGGGTCTGCCTGAACCCCTGCGGACCCCCAACAGCCCACCTCGGATATGATGGCAATAGAATGGCAATTGTTTCTTATTTCTGAACATGAATTACATTTTCTCATGCTGATTTCTTGCTGTTTATATTACTTTATAGTCTGACTAAAATTGATACTATTTCTAATTTTTCTTTGGGGTTTTCTTGCTTACAAGATAATTAGGTATGAATTAAGTATATTATGAGGTAATATGGGTGTGTGTGATTAAGGCTCATCTCTGTCTTATCTATCTTGCAAGAAATAATTTTAATCAGACCATAAAGGAAAAAAACCTATTCATTTTATAAATAATTATCAGTTTCATATCTGTAAGGAATGTATATGCCATCTTTTTTAATACCATGTGGTATTTCACAGATAATTATTCTTTGGATCTTGATAGATGGGAGTGATTAAACCTTATACTTGGGGAAAGAGTAATATTCTTAAATTAGATTATTTTCTAAAATGTTATAAATTTTGTGTGGAATTCCTATAAATGTAGTCACCAGGAGCCAAGATTGACGGAAGGGAGCCAAGATTGACAGAAGGCATAAAACAATGAATAGAGTCAATGAATATATTTTTGTTTAGTTTTTTTCAGTTTTCTTTTTTTTTAAGAAACATCTATGTTGCTTTGTTTATTTGTATTCAGTTAATGAAAGGAAATAAATAAATGCATAAATAATAGGATGAAACCATATTAATTTCTTCCCAAATAAATAGACCATGGAAATGGCAACACTTCAAGACATTTCATTTACTGCCAAACCAGGAGAGCTGCTCACTGTGATTGGCCCCGTGGGAGCGGGAAAGGCAAGTCTTTATTTATTTACTTTTTGTTACATTGTCCCTTGGATGTTCCTTCTGAAGCATTTGAAAACGTACATTTTGTCCACTCTCTGGGTTTCAATCTGTTGAGATCCAGGCTTGTATAGAGTGAGTATGATGAGGTAACACTGGGCTTTGTCACAACTGACCAATACTGACCTTCCCATTATCAGGTAATATGGGTGTGTGTGGTTAAGGCTGCCATCTATCTTGCTAAAAAGTAATATGGGGAAGAGGGTCATATCCAGGATGGCTTGTGGAAGTCAAAATCTATGGGCTCACCTAGTGAGGTAAGATTGCAACTTGGAACGAAGAAAAATAAACGATAAAGAACATGAATTAGTGAAAGAAATAGGAGAAGGAAAAACAGGCATGTGTGTATATATGCTGTGCAACAAATAGAAAAGGAAAGAATGTAATAGATGTGACTGAAGCTAGCCCCCTCAAGCGAAATTGAGCTGAGTTAAGGAATGAATGCAGAAGAATGGATATGATTTAAGCATCAATCTATTCACGAATCTGCAACGAACTGAAATGAATCTTCATTCAGACTTTTGGCAAGCATGAATGAAGCCACCCTTTCCTCTTTTTCTTTGTTCCTATCTGGATTTTTTTCTCTGTCATTTTTGTTTCTTACTGTTTTGTGGTTTTTTTTTTCAAAATTAGTATTAGCTATGATGAATCCCACACTGTAGCTATTGCAGATATGGACAGAAAAAACACAAGGGTCCATAATATAACAGCACAAGAAAACCAAGGGAACCTTTAGTGCTGGTTATACAAATAAATTGTGCTTATGTGTAAAAAGAATGGAAAGTCTTAGGTGTGTTTTGCATATCAGTATTTATACGGTAATTTAGACCTGTTTTTCTCTCCACCTGTGCTTCTAGTCTTCACTCTTGAGTGCTGTCTTGGGTGAGCTGTCTACAATCAAAGGTTTTATGGATATACAAGGAAAAATAGCTTACGTTTCTCAGCAACCCTGGGTGTTTTCTGGCACAGTAAGAAATAACATACTCTTTGGAAAGGAATATCGAAAGGAAAAATATGAGAAGGTTTTAAGAGTCTGTGCTCTTAAAAAAGTAAGTTCTACATCTTTAAATACATTTTGAGTTGAACATCTTCTTTTTCATTTTTTGACAATGAAAATTGGTAAAGCATTATGCATAGAAAATTACATGGTCCTCGTGGAAGCCTCTTTGCCTTTGGATTCCCCAAAACCAGCCCAATTCCCAAATAAAACAATGTTTAAGAATTGATAAAATGCCAATGAAATATAGGACAACATGTTTAACTAATTTAAATTGGCTGGATCCATAAATAATTATTCAGACAGAGCCTTTTTGGGATGAAGCCTCACTTAATTTTAAACGAGACATCAGGGCAGCACTCTTAAAGGTGCTGAACAGAGAACATCATGAAATTTGACTCGATTTAATTTAATTTTAATTAAATTTAATGAAGTGTAACGATTCATATATGTGTTTAGTAGATTTTTCCCTATTGCCGTATTAAAATTTTCAATTCAGTGATAATTTTGTGGGTTGTATAACCTGCTGTAATACTTCACGATTTATCTATTTCCCATTTAAAAGGCATAAAATAAATCCTAGGAGAAAATAATTCAGGTTAGAACATCTTTCACATTCCCTACTTGTGAGAGTGAAGACAGAAATTGCAATGGATATGTTGTTCTTAAAAATGCCATTGGCTTCTTAAGCTGGCATTGTTTCAGAGAACGTCCTTCAGAACATTTCAACTTCATCTTTGATTTGGCAGGTGTGATCTAGGACATTAAAATAGATTGCCAAGAGACAGATAATTTTGTTCGGCAACTTGTAAAATATTATATACCAAATCCAGGACATGGCATTTGATGATGCCACTGTCAGCTGAAGATGGATGAAAAGCAGACAGTTTAAAACCTTTTGCAAAACGCATTTTCTAAAAATGCAGTTGGTCATTTTTTAAATAATCTTGTATGGCATTATGAAAACTGCCCATCATTTCCTAAAATCCATATTTAATTTGTAGTGGTTTGTAAATTGTATAAACATATTTCTTCGGAGAGTGAAAATCTTACAAAGCAATTCTGATTAATAAGTACTCCTTTTAAACAGAACGTATGGATATTAACAATATTTACGATGGTTCTCAAATCATTAAAACGACAAATGCAAACATGTTTATTTGAATAATACTCTGTTATTGATAGGATATTGAACAGCTGGAAGATGGAGACCTAACAATGGTTGGAGACAGAGGAGCTACTCTGAGCGGTGGACAAAAAGCCAGGATTAATCTTGCTAGGTAAAGTGGACTTGAATTTTATGAGACCATCTTGAATCTGTAGATATCAATTAAATACTAAATGTATTTAGTGAAACTAAAATCTAAATTATGTACATTTCAAGCTCACCTGTAAAAATTTAAAATAGCATCAATTAGTGATAACAAACTAATGACAGAACTCAGACTGTTGAAATCAAAGTCCTAATAGCAAATATTACAGGTAGTCCTCCACTTATAATAGGTTGTTTAGTGACCATTCAAAGTTACAGCAGCACTGAAAAGAGTGACATTTTTCACAGTTACAACCTTTGTAGCATCCCCATGACTATGTGATCAAAATTCAGGTACTTGGCAACTGGTTCATACTTATGACCGTGGCGATGTCCCAAGATCATGTGATCCCCTTTTGCAACCTTTTGACAGAGTCAATGGGGAAACCTGATTCACTTAACAACCAGTTTACTGACTTATTAACTGTAGCAATTCACTTAACAACTATGGCAAGAAAGGTCCTAAAATAGGACAAAACTCACTTAACAAATGTCTCACTTAACAAGTGAAAATTTGGACTCAGTTGGGATTGTAAATTGAGGACCACCTGTACTGATTTAGACATTCTCAAAAAGAGACATTTTTGCATAACTTTATACTAACTAGTATGGAGTTCCATTCTCCCTTATTCTCAACAAAATATTAATACTATGATGGCTTTTGTGAAAGAGATGATCTTCAAGGTGAAATAGATTATCTTTCAGGTGATCAGATATTGGACTTCAAATTAGAAATTGATAACTAATGGAGAGGTTTTACAGTGGGTGATGAATTGCAGTGTTATTCCACCCTTTAAATTGGGAGGCATATTTTTTCTGGATTCTGCTTCTAAACATCCAAGTGCTTAGTTTCAACTTTTGCAACTTTTTGACAAGTAAAGTCAAAGTGGGGATGCCTGATTCACTTAACAACCGGGTTACTAACTTATTAACTGCAGTGATTCACTTAACAACTGTGGCAAGAACAGTTGTAAAAATGGGGCAAACAATGCTTAACAAGGATCACCTGATCACGCCACTTAACAACAACAATTCCAATGGGATTCAGGATTTTATTAATATTGTATTTCTTATTTTATCTACCTTTACTTGTTTTTAAATGTGTCCATCTAGAGTTAAAATGGAAGATTGGCATTTTCTGTTTCTTTTTTAATTTTAAATTTTAAAATCATCTCAAAGCTTTAAGGAACAGGAAATGACATTATCAAATTTATTTCTGATTTATATACATATTTTTCTTACTCATACATAAGGCCATTGGTTGTAGGATTCTCTAACTCAGTGGGGCCCAACATTTCCAGGTTGGCAGCCCGGCCTGATAAAGGGGGTGGTGTGTGTGTGTGTTTGTGTGGCAGGCGCATGCGCACAGCACCATTTGTGCGAGCAGAGCACACATGTGCACCCTCCACTCTCTCAGCTGGAGTTTCACGCCCAAGTGTAGGGCACTTGTGCTCACGCGCAAAGCTACACTTGTGCAAATGGAGGGCACTTGAGCGGAGAGCACTTGTGCTTGCCTGCTGCTCATGCAATTAGAGCTTCATATGCATGTGCTTGCCCATTTCTCCCGTGGCCTGGTTTTGAACAGGCCATATCCAGGGGTTGGGGATCCATGCTCTAACTCAGGCCTGTCCAACTGTCGGGCCCGTGGGCTGGATGTGTCATGTGCAGGCCACTCCCACCCCGGTTACGCAAAGGCAAAAAAAGGTCGCGATACGTCACGTGACCTGATTGAGTTTGACACCAGTGCTCTAACTGATTTGTTTGAGAAGAATGCCAGGCAAGGTATCTCCCTCAAAAATATATGGGGGAAGCAGTAATGACCGGGGTGGGATTCAGCCAGTTCGGACCAGTTCAGATGAACCGGTATCTCCAATGATCGATCAGCTGGCCGGGTGGTAGCTCCTACAATCAGCTAGGCCGCACCCCTGCCCCTGTGCTTTTCTCTCCTTTATCCTCTCAGCTGATTTGCGGGGCAGAGTGGATTGCTGCGCCTCAGCTGTAGTTACTGTGTTACTACATAGAAGGTAAACTGATTGTTTTGAAGCTGAGCACCCACGCGAAGCGTGTGCTGGGTGTGCGTGCGCGTGTGATCACCGAACCACTTGTGAAACTGGTTGAAACCCACCACTGCTAATGACCCAATAGCTGCACTAGGGCAGGAAAGTGGAAACAAGGTTAGATGAGAGACCCCGCCTTTCACTGTATGGATCTTGCTGCTAAAAGCACACACACTTGTTTTAGAAGCAACCAAATTGTTCCTCCCCTGTCTGTTTTTTAGAGCTGTGTACCAGGATGCCGACATCTATCTCTTGGATGATCCATTAAGTGCAGTGGATGCACAAGTGAGCAGGCATTTGTTTGAAAAGTATGTAACCTTCCCAGTGCACTTTTAAACATTTACATTTCTCTTCAGTGATTCTCCTTTCTTCAACTGTACATGGAAACAAGGTTAACTTTGTTGAATAATAATATTTTTGAGTTAAGAATTGTATTTCCCAATTAAAGAGTAGAATCTTACGTTTGTTTGGAACTGCCTCTGAACTCAGTAAAATCTTGTCCAATGCTAACTGCATCCTTATTGATTAATTCACTGATTAAGTAGTATAAAGTCTCCTGCATGAGGTTGGACTAGAAGACCTCCAAGGTCCCTTCCTACTCTGTTATTCTGAACCATAAATGGGAGCTAAAGCAATTAACTAACAAGGATATATACTTACAGTACATACATTTGCACACTATGGACTTTTGGTCTTTTTGAGTAAGAGGAAAGAAATATTCTTAAAGTAGAAGTTAATGACTATGATTGTAGATTATTGTTGCTTTCCATGTACCTCAAAAAATCATGGGACTCTTATGGTGATGTTTTATAATATTGGTTAACGTTGATTTCTTCTTGAAACTGTAGCATTCCTTAATGCTCCTTTACAAGTACTTCATCCTCTTCCCATATGCTGTATGTACTCCTTAAGTGTTGGATAATAGTTACACTTGCATGTGATAAAGCTGGAATTGATATATCAGTATTCAGTCTTATCTATGTGGATGACAGAGTGTTAATTTTCTAGATTCTGATTTGCTTAAGAAAAGCACTGCAAACCTGGGCCCATTATTTCATTTCTAAAACTCTGGAAGTCAAGCACAAGTCCGTACTGATGGCCTTTGAGAAACCTCCTAAAACAGTGCCCCCTCCCCCCAAATTTTGGGCACCAGGGACCAGTTCCATGGAGACAAGTTTTCCATGGACCAGAGGGGGTGTGGTTTTGCATGCTGCCTTTGCTTGTTTGCACTGCCCGGTTTCTGGCATGCCACAGCCCGGTGCCGGTACACAGGCTGTGGGTTAGGGACCCCTGTCCTAAAAGATATACAGGTGGTCCTTGACTTACAAAAGTTTATTTAGTGACCATTCAGAGTTACAACGGCACTGATGTGACTTATGACCAGTGGTGGGATTCAGCCGGTTCGGGCCAGTTGAAGTGAACCGGTAGGAAAGATTCTGGCTGGCCGCACACCTGCCTGCTCCGCCCCTTCTTGGAGTTCCCCATGTGTCCCGTTTTGGCTCCCATGTAAGTGCAGGGAGGCCTATTAGGCCCAAAAAGGGGCGTGGGGTGTGTGGTGCGTCCCCCCATGCCGTTTTGGCTCCCAGGAGGCTTCAGGGAGGCCCACTAGGCCCAAAATGGGGTGCAGGATGGCCACGCCCACCCAGTCACATGACCAATAAGCCACACCCACCAAGCCACGCCCACAGAACCGGTATTAAAAAATTTGAATCCCTGCTTATGACCATTTTTTACAGTTATGACCTTTGCAGCATCCCCATGATCATGTGATCAAAATTCAGATGCTTGAACAGGTTCACATTTATGACCTTTGCTGTGTTCCAAGGTCATGTCATCTCCTTTTGCGACTTTCTGATGAGCAAAGTCAATGGAGAAGCCAAATTCATTTAACAACCGGCATTTATAACCTGCAGTGATTCACTTAACAACTGTGGCAACCAAGGTCCTAAAATGGGGCAAAAGTCACTTAACAAATGTCTTGCTTAACAACATAAATTTGGGGCTGAATTGTGATTGTAAGTTGAGAACTACCTGTCTTAAATGATTTCAGTTCATTTCAACAGGTTAAATTGTTTGAAAGATGAGGCATAGTTTTTCATGCCATGACCTCCTGCAGAATCTGATAAAGATAATTGCTTTTATATTTTATTTATAAGAATCTGGAAGGTTTTTCTTAATACAGGCTGCCCCGGAAACAGCAAAGGACCAGCCCATGGTGCCTTTGCCAGAAAAAACGGAGTTCGGGAGGGCCACGTGCAGCCCCTCAAGCTCCATTTTTGCTGGCAGAGGGCTGCAGGAGGCTGTGACAGCCAAAAAGAGGGGCCAGGAGGCGCACCCGGCTCCCCCAAGCTCCATTTTTGTTGGCAAAGTGCTAGCAAAACAAATTACTAGCAAAATTGGATCCCTCCCTCGTGCTCCTGACACGAGTGATGTTGAGCTGGCCACACCCACCCTGGCCACGCCCATCTGAACACCCCCCCCCCCGAAGTCAAACACAACCCTGATGCGGCCCTCAGTGAATTCAAGTTTGACACCCCTGCTATAGAGGAAAATTAGATGAACATTTGCCAAAAACAGTTCTAGAGCAGAAGAGGCTGCTTAATCCTTTCTTTGCCCATTGATTTCATTATGTGGCAGGGGTTTTTTTCCTCTTTGCCATTTTTTAAAAAATAAGTTTTATTAAAATATTTTAATACATCCAAAGGGGAAAAATGTAACGAAGTAAGTGTGTAAAAGAAAAGAAAAGAAGTGAAGTGGGGAAAAAAGAGAAAAGGAGACATAAATACAATTCTAATCAAGCTACTCTCCAATTTCATCATATTTCCCTTCTATCTATCATTTATTCTTCCTAATCATCAAAAGCACAAATTATAAAATCATTTCCTTTATCATGTAAATTGTCCATAAGTTTCACAAGTTTAATTACCTTTCTCTAATCAAAGAAGTCAACTTGTCCATCTCCATAAGTTCTGTCAATTTCACCAACCATTTCTTTTTTTTTTTATAATGAGTTTTTTTATTTTATTTCCATTCAATTCTTCTGTTACACGGTG
>JANHFL010009394.1:1814-17340 GCA_032468155.1 Oxyrhabdium leporinum | reverse complement strand
TTGAATCTCTCCTTGTTCAGTTTCCATCCATTATTCCTTGTCTGGCCTTCAGATGCTTTAGAAAATAGCTTGACTCCTTCCTCTCTGTGACAGTCCCTCAGATATTCGAACACTGCTATCCTGTCTCCCCTGGTCCTTCTCTTCACTAGACTAGCCAAGCCCAATTCCTGCAACCGTTCATTGTATGTTTGAGCCTCCAGTCGCCTAATTATCCTGGTTGCTCTTCTCTGCATTCTTTCTAGAGTAAAAAAAGTAGTCCTACTTGATTTAAATTGCTTTTAATTCCTCTTCATTTAAAGCCAAGGTTCTCAAACCACAATGCCTACATATTCATCATCCCCTTGCTCCAGAGTACATTTGCCTCTTTCTTACTTACTTACTAGCCCATCCCACATACTAATAGTCCTGCATCCGCTAACTCATCCTCTCTTGCTCTGCTTGCAGCCTCCCAGATCTTGGAGTAGGCTAAAAAGCAGGGCGAGGAGGTGAGAAGGACAGGGTTGTATTGCTTGGGGCCTTTTTGCTCTCCACAGCTATTGTCTGAGGGAATGGCCACTTGAGGAAATGGAGCAGATGAAAGAAGAAGCAGCAAAACCAATCCACTGACAGGACTGAGGAATGCCTGCAGCACTCAATGGCATGCCTGCCTTCTTAAGCCACCCCGACCTGCCAGATAGGAGTAAGGGGCAGAACTGAGGTCCAAACAGAACTGCACCATGGAGGCACTGCAAGTTCTCTGCCAGTCCCCAGAGTTCCAGGAGCTAGGCTTTCACACCACTCTGCTGCAGGCTGCCTGTATGGAATTGCCAAAGTTTGTCTTCTCAAAACTTCTGGACACAGGAAGGAACCACAAAGTCATCCAGAATCATGAAGAGGATCCCTCCAGGACAGTTTTTTTACATGCTTTATGCTAGGCTGTCCAAACCCAGTCATTTAAAATGAAATACTAATTAATTTAGCTACTGTAATAAATACAGCTACTAAGATTGTTGGATGAGCAGGCACAAAAACAGCCAGGGAAGTGATTGAAACCTGGGAAAGATGCCCCTCACCAATCAACAAGAGTGCTGATTTACCACCAACCTATCAAGTACTTAGAAGGCAAGCGCTGGGCAACATAAGCAAATGACAGCTAATGACTTAAAAGCCAGCCATCAACACACCCCAATCAACATCTAAAAATCCACATACCAGAGGTACTATATAAATACCATTCACAGAACAAGCTAAATAGCTTGAAATAGATCTATACTAGTCTCCTTTTATTTCTTTGTCGGTAAAGTATAAATTTAAGACAAAAATAGTTTGTCGCGAAAGCGACTGCCTGCAAAGGCTCCTGGATTGGGGCTGAAAGGCGAAAGCAGAAGGAGCATGCTCTGTTTCATATTTGGGTATACCAGGTTGCCCTGACAGACCGGTCCCACTGGAAAAAACACTCATTCACAGAACAGCACACACTCTGCTAGAGAGACGTTCCCTGAAGATGGGCTCCAGCATGAAAAGCTTGGAAGACAAAATGTCTGAGTGTCCAACCCAGATTGGGTCCTGCAACTAATTCATCAAAACTTACAAGTCATGAATTCTGCCCCTTTCTGTGCTCCTTTTTCCAACCGACGTAACTTTTTAAAAATTCTGCTTTGTAATTTGCCATGGGAAGAAAAACAAATGTTGGGTATTGTGCGTGTCTTTGAATGTATAATAAAGATGAAATTTAAAGAAAATCTCTGTTCCACCGGGGCCGGATTTGGCAGATGCCTGTTTTTGAACCATTATGTTCAAAGTATATAACCTTCCAAAAACACAGACTAGAAGAACTATCCATGCTGAGTTGAAAGAGTTATTTTTTTAAATCACTCTGAAGAAACAGGACCCCAATCACTCTTACCTCAGAGCTGAGAAGAGTCTTCCGATGCAGGTTTGCAATGGAAGAAGAATAATCAGCACCGCCATTCCTGCAAGGCAGGACGGGCCAATCTCAAGCCACAGAAGGACAGTCACAGCTACCGCCTGAAGGGGTCCAGCCCATAAGAAGTGCAAGAAAATAGTCACCTAGGCAAAAAAGAAATACACATCACTCATGAAATGAACTGGAAGTAGAAAAATCATGACAGCTACCAGTTTAGTCTTTGCATTTCTTGAGTGCATTGTGGAATAACTTGTGGGACCCAGAAATAATCTAAATCGGGATATTTTAGGCTATATGTATAAAAAAGTTGTTGTTTTCCCTAAATGCCTTGGGAATTCTGCATGTCACTCTAGCTGTCCTGGAATTGCTCCTTACTAAGTTGGGATGTCCAGGCCTCAGCAACTGCCTGCAACATCTGAGACATAGCTTCTTTTTACCCTGACATTAGTCATCTCTGGACATCTCCACATCTGAGGCCACATGAGCCAAAACACTCTTTAGTGTCCATGTTTTACTGTAAAATTTACCCAGGACATTTAAGAAAACTTTCACATGACACAAGTTTAATGCTGTCTAATTTGTGAGCGTTCTAACCCATATCTCATGAAACCAGCATACCTACTTTTAATCTATGCAAAATCATCCAGAGCAGGGGTGTCAAACTCAATTTCACTGAGGATCACATCAGGGTTGTGTTTGACCTTGGGGGGCTGGGGTGGGCATGGCCAGGGTAGGCGTGGCCAGTTCAATGTCAGTCATGTCGGGGGCACCTGTGGTGGCCCAAGCACTCTGCCAGTGAAAACGGGTTCCTGAGCTCCGTTTTCAGCTGCAACGGCCTCCTGCAATCCTCTTCCAGCAAAAATGGAGCTCAGGAGAGCTGTGTGCAGCCCTCCCGAGCTCTGTTTTCGCTAGCAGAGGCACCGCGGGCTGGTCCTTTGCTGTTTCCAGGGCGGCCCTGCGGGCCAGATCTAAGCACCCCGCGGGCTGGATCCGGCCCCCAGGCCTTGAGTTTGACACCCCTGATCTACAGGCAGGGCTAATCCAAGTGAGCTGTCCAAGGTACAATAATGAACTTTGCACTTAGCTGACCTTGAATGATCTCAAGATAACTAAGCACAGTCACACCTGGTTCATACCTTCTTGGCTACCATGAAATATCAGAACCATGCAAGATTGAATTTGGGTCAATCACCAGGACCAGAGATTTAGTTTTCCAAGCTTTTGGACGCATGCTGGAGTCCATCTTCAGGGAAATTCTCTCTACTGAAATACATGCATTGGCCTGTTCTGTGAGTCATGTTTATGTGGCACCTTCCTAAACACGACTCAGGGTTATTGTTGTGGGGAAAATAGGAGAAGGAAGGTGTGTTGGATATGTTTGCCACCTTGAGTTATTTGTAAAAATAATAAAGGTGGGATATAAATAAACAAAAATAAAATTAATAAAAATAAACCCTCCACCTCTACTGCACCCCCAACTCCAAAAAAGAGAAAGAGAGGAAAAAGAACAAAGTCCTCTTTAAAATTAGAGGCTACTGTATAAGTTATTCTTCTTATCACAATCCTCAATTGTAAAAAGACATCTGTTTGGGAAATCACACTTCACAGCAATATAAGATGCACCCCACAAAGGTTTCTATATAGTCTTTAAAAAGATTTTTATCCACTGCATACGCTTACATGCAAACCCAGGAATTTTCATTCTATTTTGCTATGAATAAAAAGAAAAGGCCGCTAGTTAAGATCACTCTTAAGCTACATCATTCAAAATGTATGTCTCCTACAGGGCTTACCTGATCAAATTTATTCACATCGTTTGATAAAAGATTTACAATCTGACCAGTTGTAGTTTTTGACATGGCTGCATTATTCAGACGAAGCGCCTAAAAGAGGAAACAAACTTATTCAAATGCGACATTCATACACTGAATCTTATTTAGTCACAGCATTTTCCCAATTTAGGCACATTTTGTCTTTTTTGAAAAATTCATTGTTTAAAAAAATTACATATACTACTCAAAAAAGTTTCCAAGATGCAATAATCACCTTATGTAAACAATGTAAGATGACACAAACTCCCAAAAACAGAATCAAAACTAAGGTTCAAACTTGAGTAACAGACAGTGAAAAAGAAGACCATCACATGTCATACTGAGTTACATTATGTGAATCTGCCTTTTTGGTCCATAAATCGTTGTTTATGTCTAGACTGCTGTGTGAATCTAGATAGCTACTGAATTTACTTTTGTGTCACACATGAACTTCTCCAGAGCTAGCAGTGATTGTATCATTTGTACTTGCTAACTCTTTGGATCGGAACAGCACTGTCATTTCTCTTTTCCAATGTAAATTATTCTACATGAAGCAAAATAATATAGATTATTATACTTAATGCTAAAGACATTTTTCTACAATTTGATTCTCCTTTTTAATAGCATTTAATTTGGTCTGCCTTGCAAGATTGATTTACCTCAAGGCAGAAAGGTTTAATAAGTCTACTTTGCACGCCTCAATGTTTTATGGTCAAGAGATGATCTTAGGGCAATATATTTCTTTTTACATGGTTTTTCACTTTTCCCCAGTAACTGCCAGAAAATAAACCAGGGTGTTACTCTTATTCAAATGCCAGGATTAAGAGGAAGGCACTCCACAGAAGAAGGTGACAATGAAAGTATCCAGCAGCTATTCTAAGAGGCAGAGGCAAAGTTAGGATGCAATGATCAAGAAGATTTGTGGGAAAATGATAGAGCTCTCTGCTCTTCCATTCTATGGGTTCTCCCAAGAAGCTACAACAAAGCCCAGATTCGTTTCTCAGCCCCTGAATTATTGCCTCTTTTCATGCTAACAAAAGCTGTTCTTTTGACCCTTTCTAGCTCTCCCATCTGCAGAAGAAGTAACCTTTCTCTTCTATCAAAGAATTCTCAGAAACTCAGGATGCTGGGATCAGTTATTCCTTTTGCAGTGCCATATTCTGTCAAACCCCATTGCCACAGCTTTTCCTGTTCTAAGGATTTGTTTAGAAATACAGGTAGTCCTCGGCTTACGACCACAATTGAGCCCCAAAATGTCTGTTGTTAAGCGAGATGTTTGTTAAGTGAACTTTGCGCCCCATTTTACGACCTTTCTTGCCATGGTTGTTAAGTGGATCACTGCAGTTGATAAAAGTTAGTAACCCGGTTGTTAAGTGAAGCTGGTTTCCCCATTGACTTTGCTTGTCAGAAGGTCGCAAAAGGGGATCACATGACCTTGGGACACAGCGACGGTCATAAGTATGAACCCGTTGCCAAGTGTCTGGATTTTGATCACGTGAATATGGGGATGCTGCAAAGGTCGCAACTGTGCAAAATGGTTGTAACTCACATTTTTCAGTGCCGTTGTAACGTTGAACAGTCACTAAACGAACTGTTGTAAGTCCAGAACTACCTGTATCATCTTCTGCTCTAGGAAAAAGGGCTACGTCAGAAACTGAGGAAAGTATTCTGGGGAAATCTACTTCAGATAAAAGGAAGGAGTCAATTTCTCTCTGTGCCTTTCTCGTAGAACAATGCTGGCAACGTTTTAAGGACAGAATTCCTGTTTGTGTTCCTCTACACTATGGTGCATTTTCTGAGAATTACAAGCATAGCAAGATCTTTAAACAGTGGAACTCACTCACATTGCTTGCTTTCCATGCTAACCATGAGAACCAATTCAGAGAGGCAAATCACTCTTTGGGATCTTCGCTTTTTTAAAGATTTAACAGAAGTGTCACCCAACAGTGATATTCTGTAGAAAGCCAGTTTTTCTCGTCTTGCTAGAACTTTAACCCAGAGGTATGATAAATACCTACCAAGCTCAGATGTATTAGATCCAATATCAGAAGCTTTATCCTTGTTTTAAAATGTACAAAGCATTTAAGTATGCTGAAGAATTAAGTTTCTCATCAAGTAAATGGCAAGAAGGTGATGGGTAGGAGGGAAAAACTAGAACTGCTTAATTCCTTCTTTGCATCTGTTTTTACGCAAAAGGAAGACGCAGCCTAACCTATCTAAATCAGAAATGAAGGTGACAGAATAGGTATACAAGTCAAAATAAGTAAGGAATTAGTAAGAGAGTGCCTAGCCACCCTGGATGACTACAAATCAGCTGGGCCAGATGGTTTACACCCTAATGTTCTTAAGGCGCTGGCAGATGTAATTTCAGAACCACAAATATAATCTTTCAAAGTTCATGGAGCATAGAGGAAATATCAGAGCACTGGAAAACAGCTGATGTGGTTCCAATCTAAAAAAAGGAGGAAGAAAAGATCCAGAAAATTACAGGCCAATCAGCTTGATATCAATACCTGGGAAACTGCTGGAAAAGATAATCAAATGGAGGATTTGTGACCACCTAGAGACGAACAAGGCCAACATGGGTTTGTTAAATACACACCATGTCGGATAAACTTTTTGCCTTTTTTGATAAAGTAACCAAATTAGTGGATCAGCAAAATGCTGTGGATATAATATACTTCGGACTTCAGTAATGCATCATGAGTTTTTGAGGACAAAGTAGACTACAACCTACTTCTTGGTATGATAGAACAATGTAGTATAGACCGTACCACCCTCAGATGGTAGTCCTCAATGGAACTACATCTACATGGAGGGGACCATGAAGGGGAACCTCAAGGTTCAGTTTTGGGGCCGGTATTCTTCAATATCTTCATCAATGATCAAATGAGGGGACAGAAGGGAACCTCATCAAATGACACCAAGCTGGGAAGAACTGCTAACACTTTAGAATCAAGATTCAGAAGGATGAAGTTCAGTGGTGAGAAACATAAGCTCTGCACTTAGAAAGGAAAAACCAAATGCAAAGGTATAGAATAGGTGCTATCTTGCTCAACAGTAGTAACTATGAGAAGGATCTAGTGAACCACGACTTACATATGAACCAGAGGTATGCTACAGCTGCCAAAAAAGCCAATGTAATCCTGGACTGAATCACCAGAATGACAGCATCAAGACAGTGAGAAGTAATAGAAATGGATTACGCTGTACTGGAGAAACCATTCTTAGAATACTACATCCAGTTCTTGTCACTATAATACAAAACAGATGATAATACTCTAGAAAGTGGCAGAGAAGAACCACAAAGATAATAATGTATCTGGAGGCTAAATCATTTGATGAACAATTGAGATACCTAGTGATTTCTGGCCTATCTAAGAGAAGGATTAGGGGGACATGATAATTGTCTTCCACTACTTGAGGGGCTGTCACAAAGGACGGGAGAGACTTGTTCTCTAAGGCATGCGTGTCAAGCTAGCAGCATCACACTGCCATCACATGACGCTTTATGACATTTTTCCCAATTGCGGAGATGGAGTGGGTGTGGCCTGCACATGACACATCCAGCCCATGGGCCACCAGTTTGACACCCCTGCTTTAAGGTGAGGACAAGAAGTAATGGGTGGAAGCTTGTTAACGAGAGATCCAACCAAGAACGAAGGAGAATTTTTCTAACAGTGAGAACAATTCATCAGTGGAATAGCTTCCCTCCTGGGGATGTGGGGACTCCATCACTGAAGATTTTCAAAACTGAACTGGACAACCATTTGACTAGGATGATATAAGGTCTCCTGGCTTGAGCAGAGAGTTGGACTGGAAGACCTCCACAGTCCCTTTCAGCTCTATGATTCTATTATTCTAAAGTGGTATTCAGTGATGTTTTCCTATAACGCAACCCACACCCTTGTGAATAACATAAACAAACATGTGGAGGCTAATCACAGTATAATAAATGTGTAGAAAATGATAAATTCAAAATATATTTCCCACAATGTGATTTCCATGGCACTACAGACAGGGCATAAAATACTGGAATAACAACTATTGTAATCAGAATAAGAGTAACAAGCATTTCATTTTCATACACACTAAATGGTGAGTCCTTAAGGATAAAGTTATGCAGTAAATTACTTTTCCTTAAACCAAAAATTACACTTAACATAAAGAGCAGCATAATACTTGGTCATTGATTCACAGAAATGTTATCTCATACAAGATTTAGCAGGAAGACTATCCTGTTGATTTAACAGTGAACAGATAAACATTGCATCGTTCTATCAAAATGTACAAATCTTCCCCTTAAGCAAAGAAGAAAAACCTTAAACCTAAAGGTGAACTATCTAAATGTCCTCTAAAATTTCTAATGTAGAATAATACATAGAGACAAATCCCTCTCAAATCCTCCCTATGGGTTGAAAAAATTCTGGAAGTCCTACTGCCCTTGCAGTTGTCTAGTAATCAGGGGGTAAACAATTCAGGAACAGACTGCTTATTTCTGAATTAAGACTGTAAGGCTAACACACTATTTTGATAGATCACGTTGTTGATAGCTAATTATAGGGATAGGAATCCCTGTATTCTGATGTCTATTGTTCGGTCTAGCTAAAACAGTGGATGACTCTCCAAAATAAGAAGTTACTCAAGGCTAGAAGCAGGGGTGTAAAACTTGATTTTATTGAGGGCTGTAACAGGGTCATGTTTGACCTCGGGGGGGGGACGGGGACATGGTTAGGCTGGGCATGGCCAGGCTGGGTGTGGCCAGTTCAACATCACTTGTGTCGGGGGGACCTGCATGGGCCTCCTGCAGTGCTTTGCCAGTAAAAACAGAGCTCCATTTTCACTGGCAGAGGCGCCATAGACTGGTCCTTCGCTGTTTCCAAGGTGGCCCTATGGGCCAGTTCTAAACACCTTGTGGGCCGGATTTGGCCCACAGGCCTTGAGTTTGACACCCCTGAACTAGACTGTTAGAATTAAGATTTGGATGTCGTGGCTATTCATAATATGATAGGCTTAAAGTAAATGTTGATTTTAATCATCACTTTGTTAGGCGTGCCATCCTAAGAGTTTGGAATAAATATAAAGTAATGGAAAGTTTGGCTTCCTCCACAGGAAGCTTTTTTTAAAGAAAAGAAATGCTGGCGGGGCCAGACTGGTGGACTTGTGGTCAAAATATATATTTTAATTATGGTAACCCTATCCTCAAACCTAAAGATAAGCTGGAATCAGAAGGTTGCATTTGCTATTGGTTTATATATTTACAGTTGAAAGATTTAAACTAGACAAAAAGAGCTGTGGATTTGATTTTGTAAAAAATGAACTGGAATTGGGGTGGAGAGCAGGTTGCGCATCTCCCCAAGCCACCAAGGCATGCCCAACACCAACAAGGGCCAGAAGAAGCTCCAGCAAGAGTGAGGCACTGGAGAATCAGCCCCGGCCACTTCTCCATCCCCTGCCGTCACCCTTACCTTCTCAGGCCAAGCGAGGAAGGGGAGGGCAAGGGGCAGGGCCAGCCAGTGATGGGACAGGGAGCCACAGCAGAGGGCCCAAAGAGCCACATGCAGCTCTGGAGCCACGGGTTGCCGATACCCGTTCTAGACAAAACATCATCCAAATAAGGATTGCTTTCTTCAACTTCGCACTGATTACGGAAGAGAAATGGAATAAGGTATCAGCAATGCATATATCACTTATAGAATAGAATTTCCAATTACGTTTAAAAATGTTTTAATATAAACTAGTGTGGTCCAATGCCTTTTAAGCCTTTGTCACTTAAAAGTAGAAGAAAATATGCTGACTACCTGAGGTTTTGCGAATATAATGAAACTTCTATTTCAGTTTTAACGAACCAGTTGTAGGAGGGACACACACTGTTCTTGATCACTATTTAATTATGTCCTCTGCAGCAACACTACGCAAATTATATAATTACATCATGATAACATAAACATAGAGCAAAATCAATTGCTCTAAGATTCACTAAATTGTGAATCCAATGTAATTTTCCAAAACTGAAAAAGTGTTAGTGATTTCAATGACTTCTGGAATATTGCGAGTTAAAATGGAAAAGTAATTAGAATCTTAAAATAAGGAGACAGGAGCCCAACACGAACCAATAAGCTTTTCTCCGTTTCTTCTTTTTAGATGTAGTATTAGTTGAAAAGCTTGTTTCATGACTCCCAAAACACTCTGTAGAGTATTATTCAGAACGGCAAATTAATTCCCCAGAGATAACTTTATGCACAAGAAAGCATCTTACCTAATGACAACAGAGCTCCTGGGAGATATCAAAAGGAAGAGTGCAGGTTGAAAAACAAACTTAGCTTTTCTACAAATGCATCATAGTAAAGATAATACTGGGCAAACGTCTTCGGCCACCACCCACTTTGTTGCTTTAGCAAAGTTATAATGACAACATCCATAATTATTTTTCAATCATAAGTACTACATCTTGAATATCCAGTTTGTTTGTTGATTTCCCTTTGAGAGTAGCCTTGCTGCTACAAAAGTATGATTTTTATGTCTGTCAAATTCTGTGGTCTTTGGCATTTTGACTGGAATGATGGGATTGAAAGTGGCTCCCATTAGCAAGCGTTCAATGCATTACACTTATAAAACATGTGACTGCGCTGCATGTGATGCTCAAGCATGTCTTGCACAAATCTGGTATTATACACCTTTTGGCATAGCAGTCATTTTTGCATAAAATAGTAGGACACATACAGGTATTAGCAATGACAGTACATAAGGTCCCATCCATTTAGGTTTACAGGAGACAGGTATCTGCTTTTGCTCAACTGTAAAGGGATAGTCACACTAAATATTGCCATTTTAGCCCAGCACTCCCCAACCTTTCCAGCTTGGTGGCCCAGCCCGGCACTGGGGGGGGGTGGGAGAATGTGAGTGGCAGGCGAAAGTGCACACGAACAGCTTTATTTGTGACAGTGGCAGGTATAGACGCCCTCTCCTCGTGCAAATGGAGCTTTGCGGAGGGTGCTCGTACCAATGCGCAAAGCTCCACTCACATGAGTAGAAGACACTTGTGCTCATGTGCGAAGCTCCGCTCGTGTGAGAGCAGTCCGGTTTCGAACAGGCTGCGGCCCAGTAGTGGCTTGCTGCCCCGGGGATTGGGGACAGTGGTGGGCTGATACCGGTTCAGACCGGTTCTAGCGAACCGGTATTTCCAGTGAGCAGTTGGCTCTGCCCACCCGCCCCTGCCCTTTCCTGTCCTGTTTTTTAGCTCAGCTGACTCGCGCGGCACAGTGGATTGCCGTGCCTCAGCTGTTTTACTCACCAGCGCTGACATAGAAGGTAAGTTTTTAAGCTCAAAATGGGCGGTTTTTTAACGCTCCGCACGTGCGCAAAGCACACATTAGGCGCGCACTCACCGAACTGGTTGTTAAATCGGTTGCAGCCCACCACTGGTTGGGGACCCCTGCTTTAGCCTATGGAAGTTATTTTTTCCTGTTTTTTTTCCTCTTTTTGAATACTGCAGACAAATTATCTGTATGAAATAATAGAAAATACTTGTAGCTTGGGTTTTAGATTTTAGCAGTGCTTTGTTCTCCCAGCTTGCCATTTAGTTCCCAAATTTTCTGTATTTCCTGACTGTATTCTAATAAAGAGATTGAGACTTAATTATACATTATAATTATATAATTTTAATTATAACTATTTGGTCATTATACTATGGCTATAACATATTGTTTCTCATCTGAACTATAAGTACTCTCTGACTGTAGACTTCAGCCTTAAGTAAGAAGCTCCTGTTAGGAATTTACTAAGGGGAGTATCTGCAGTCCTCTCATGCACTGTACATTTTACTGCAGGATCTTGCATGACAACATAGTTATTACTCCACCAATTTTAGCAGTACATGTCCAAAATTTAACAAAATTGTCATATTAGCATACTGTTATCCTTCCAGTAAAAAAAGAAATTACAACTTATGGAGACAATAGGAGAAAACGGGACAGAAATGTTCTTATTTATTCTAATCACACAGTACTTAACACCTGCATTTTAAATATTCCTTTGCGTTTATATTTGTTTCCTGCCAGATTCCAACAACTCCTAGTGGCTTACATGACATATAATATAGAAATATATTAAAACCTTCACAGTGTAATTAAAAATAGTACTGCAATAACAATCATAAAAACTTAAACTAGTAAGATAAAACTGCAGTAAACAACTTCAAAATAAAACAGATTTATTTTTTTTTAAAGAGTAACAGATGAAGAAATGCCTGAGTTTGGTTAAAAGTAAATATAGGATATAAATATAAATGTATAAATACAGAAGTTCCATTTTTAATATCTTTTGAAAGCCAACAAGGATGGAGTGGGCCTGATCCAAGTAATGTGCCAGTGAGCATACTGGCCATTTGGCTCTTGGCCAATTGCAGTTTTCATGTAGTCTTCAAAGGTCGCCAACTTAGCATGCAATGCAGTAGTCTAATTGAGTGGTAATGAAGATGGGAATTAGTGTAAACAAGTCCTCCTGCACTAGGTAAATATCTATCCAAGTTATAAGCTACAAAGCAGCTTATATAAGGTACCAAAATGCAGCAGTTCTGTTACAAATAGAACAGTTACTTGAAAATATGGGATACTTCTAAAATGCGTAAGTAAATAGAAGTAGATTTCCCTTCTAGACACATACAATACCGAATTCTTTTTAGAGTATGGGCCAATTTCCCACGGAAGAAAAATATATTTTAAAAAGGGGGCCCTCGATGTACAAATACTGCAATCTTTAAAAGTATCCCAGTACAGGTAGACCTCAACTTACAACAGCTCGTTTAGTGACCGTTCAAAGTTACAACAGCGCTGTCAAAAAGTGACTTATGACCATTTTTCACACTCGCAACTGTTGCAGCATCCTCTTGGTCAGATGACCAAAATTCAGACATTTGTCACATTTAAGATGGTTGCAGTTAGTGACCTTCTGACAAGCAAAACCAACGGGGAAGCCAGATTCATTGAACCACCGTGTCACTAACGTCACAACCGCTGTGATTTGCTTAACAGCTGTGGCAAGGAAGGTCGTAAAACGGGCAAAATTCACTTAACAAACGCTTCGCTTAGCAACAGACGTTTTGGGCTCAATTACATTCTCACGTCGAGGACTACCTGTATTGGTAAGCTAGAAAGACATCTTGGACAGAAAAGTTAGTTGCGCGATGGCTGAATTACATAACACCCTTCCTTATTGTAAATGCAAGAGAATCAGGGTAGCGCACCTTGAAGAATTTCGAGATAATTCTTGACCACACCAAAAATAAATGTAGAAGGAAACCACAGAAAGAAGTCTTGCCTAGCCCCCTTCATTCCTCCTAATTTTTCACTTGTCTGGTAAATTTTTGCATTAAAAGTCATTGGTAGAAGTAGCCATTCATAACGGCAGCCAACATCTTTCTGGCCTGCTGCTTTTTCTGGAGATTTCAGCCCTTGGCCTGTCTACCCAGAACGGAATTTACATATGGCACATTGATGTAATCTTAACATTCTTTTTATGAAGAGCCACGTATTTCATCGCCCTGCTAAGCTAATGATTCTAGAAACACTTGTTTGCCTGACTCACAATGCAAGACAAGCACTCACCTATGTTTGGGGTCCCTGTTTATTGAGATAAAGAAAAGCTATTACCTACCTTGTGATAAATCATATGGCACATGGCTACCCTCAGCTTCATGCCAGCACGTTGTACATGATAAAAATACAGATGATGAGTGATGGCCAGGATTAAAGTGCAAACAGATAAGGCTGCAGCAGAGCCGTAGGCATAGGCCAAAGCATTTTCGTCAGCTTGCGAAGAACCAATCTTTTCAAAATACCCAATAATCATCCCCAGAAAAACTGGCTGAATTAGTATCAGAGTTTCCTTTAAAAGAACAAAAGAAAAAGAAAAGAAAATTTTGATTAAAGCAGAACAATTGAAAGAAAATATTCTTATTATTTTTATTCTCCTATGTAGGCTGCTAAAGTGAGGCTGTACAAAGTGTTACAAATTCAAAACACCATGTTCTAACCTTACAGGAAGGATTCCAGAGTTGCTGTCACCACAAAATTATCCTGAACTCAAAATATTTTGAATTTGGAACTCTTCTGGTATGTATGCATGTATTATATTTCTATAACAGCCCGTATAAAGTTGGGGTGAGTATTAGAGAGAGGTAAAGTGTGCTAAAAGAAGTATTGAATACATTTTCATTTTCCCCATTTTTTTCTTCCTTTTTCTGCTGTTGCTTAACATTTTCTAGAAAACTCGTAACATTAATCAGGGAGTAGGCATGTTAATATAACCATCTCACAATTTTTGCTTGCAGATTTTTTTTAATAGTACATCTCTTATAGTCTGTTACCTCAACCAATGTAAAACAACCCAGCACTAAATAAGATTTCCAGTAACAAAGTATAATTGCTTTTGTCAAATGTGGTGTTCTTGCTTCTTTTTCAGCCTTTTGCACTTCTTTATCCCAGTACCTATAAATGTAAGAATTAAAATTAGATGGGAGAAGTCAGAAAGAATTCAGTATATCTTATCTGCAGGCATTTCTTATAGCTCACGATCAAGTCATAAAATAGTAACTTTATAGTGAGATACAGCCCAACATCAGTTTCCATTAAAAAAAATCCTTGCAACCTTGTATTCTTAGATATGCTGGCTAAGTGTCCCACATTCCTAAAAACCTATCTGAAGCATGTGAAGTTAAGGAAGTACAGAAGCACACAAACTTGTACAGAGTTTATACAAAGATTTCACGGAAAGCCCATGATGCTTATTCATTCTGATAGTAGTCATAAGAAGTGACAGCTCCTAACTAACCTTGACTGACTTTGACAACGTTTAGCAGATTGCAAAAGATTATAAAGCTGACTTTGGGATACAGAAGCAACGAACAAGCTGTTAAAGGAGGACTTTGTAAAAATATATATAAATAGGAGAGTATGAGGTAAAAAGTTCAAAGTAACCCTGCCTTGATTTGGTCACTATAAAAACAGGACAGAAAGAAATATGGACAGGCTTTCAGCTCTCCTGGAATCCTATCATGCTCGTTTCTTGACTTTGCCTACCTGAAGAGCTGAGATAGCTTCATATTTGCTTAGCATTTGGAAGAGTGGCCAAGGGCTATAAACTATACTGGAGGGGAAAAAATCAATAAACAGGCGGTGGTAAAACACTTCTCTACTGTTTCCATTGGAAAGAATCCAGAAGCCACACTTTTCAGCCTATCCTTGTTATACTTTCCAGCCCAACAGGAGTCACCATGAGCCAAATTCAACTCAAGAAGATTCTATCTTGCCCAGAAATAAATAAGGCAAGATTTCAAGTTTTCTCCTGGCTTCATGCTTGGATCTAGAAAGGGCAACCTCTGCAAGGCACAAAATTCAAGTTGTAAAGTGATAACAAGTTAAGGAAAAAAGAGGAGCACAGCTTAAGGCAGGGGTGTCAAAGTCAAGGTCCATGGGCCAGATCCGGTGCCCGGGGTGCTTAGATGTGGCCCATGGGGCTTCCCTGGAAACAGCGAAGGACTGGCAGTGCCTCTGCCAGTGAAAACGGAGCTCAGGGAGGCTCCATTTTAGCTGGCAGAGAGCTGCAGGAGGCTGTTGTGGCCAAAAACAGAACCTGGGAGGGCGCCCACGAGCTCCATTTTCTGCGTACAGCCTCCCCAACCTCCATTTTCGCTGGCAGAGGGCTGCAGGAGGCCGTTGCAGCCAAAAGCGGAGCCTCGACGAGTGACATTGAGCTGGCCATGCCCACCTGGGCCACGCCCATCCTGGCCACGCCCACCCGGGTCACACCC
>JANHFL010009393.1:251551-279215 GCA_032468155.1 Oxyrhabdium leporinum | reverse complement strand
AGTTGTTTTCAATTCTAAGGTACTTCTAACTACTGCCATTAAATACCTTTTGCTTCATTCTAAAAGAATTAGATGACATTCCCACACCCAGTTGCCAATTCCAGGGATGAAGTGAGATTGTATGTACCGGTATTTATTTGTGCATTTAATTAATTTGTATGCTACCTTAATCACAAAGGGAACTCTAGGTATGTATTATATACTAGAACTAAAACATAAGAATAAACACTGGAAATTAATAGCAAATTGGGGAAGAACAAATCAAACTGAACAACAAGTAGACACAGAATCAATTAATAGCAAGAAATGCCGTAGATTGTAATCAATCCTGCTCTCCAAAATCTGTTGGAAAAGCCATATCTTTAAAGATTTGCCAAAGTAGTGAGTTTTAGAGGAATGCTGTTGCATAGGGCAGGTACAGCCACAGAGAAAAGGTCTGTTTCCTTGGACTTGCAAGAAGGCATTGCTTTGCGGATGAGATTTGGAGAAAGCCAACAGTGCCAGATAGAAAGAAGAAGAAAGTGCTAGTCCCATAAATATTTGGATCCTAAGCTGTGGAGGGTTTTAGAGGTGATAATCAATGTATTGTATTTATTTATTAAATGTATATGCCGCCCATCTCACCTAGAGGTGACTCTAGGAGGCTTATAACCAAGCAAAAGCAACAAGTTAAACATTAAAATATTGAAATAATAAATATTAAAAATTGATTTAAATTTAATAAAGATGGCAAGGAAGGAGCAAGATACACATGGAGTAGAAGTGGAATCTTACTGCATCCAAAGCCCCATTGGTAACCAGTGCAGCTCACAAAATAGAGGTGTTACATGGGCAAAATAAGCACAAGATGGTTATGTGCAAAGACTCTCCTGGCCACAGGGAGTCGAGCATCAAGGAAGACCCCAAATTATGCACCAGTTCCACATGGGGTACTACAACTCCAGTTTTCAATTATTTTCTATCCCAGATGTGTTAATCCCTGAACATTCATGTTTTTTCCCTTGCTGGTTTGCATTGGATGTTTTTTTGTGGCTACTGCTAAAACACTAAACATGTCTTACATAAATGTCTATGATTTCTAATGCTGAGTGCATTTCTTAGTGTTTAACACAAAACAAAGTTTAAACTGGAGAAGATGTTTGCCTGAGGAATAGCAAAAATAGAGATCTTAATGTTACAGATTGTCTTAGCATTGCCTTATCCATGTAACAGTAAAAACATGTTTTCCCAATTTCCAATGATTACCCGTAGGCTCTAGAGCAGGGGTGTCAAACTCAATTTCATTGAGGGAAGCATCAGGATTGATTTGACCTTGGGGGGTCGAGGTGGGTTTGGCCAGCTCGACGTCACTCTGATCAGGGGCACCTATGGTTGCCCGAGCCCTCTGCCAGTGAAAACGGGCTCCTGAGCTCTGTTTTCGGCTGCGACAGCCTCCTGCAACCCTCATCCAGCAAAAACGGAGCTCAGGAGGGCCTCCTGAGCTCCGTTTTCGCTGGCAGAGGCACCATGGGCCGATCCTTCGCTGTTTCCAGGTCAGCCGGATCCGGCCCTCAGGCTTTGAGTTTGACACCCCTGCTCTGGAGGCTTGTTTTTATATCAAGGCTTGACATTATAAAAACTGGCTTACACAACAATACAAAGTAGAGTTACCTGTGTGGAGAAAAAAATATTTTCATTGGGATGTTGGAAATGTTGAACAGCAGGCAATATAATTACAATGCACTTCTAATGTACACTTCTTTTTACAGCTATCACCTGAAAGATAAATATCATACAACTTGGAAACTGCCAAACTTTACTGAAGTAGAAATTTTCATGGCCTACATATCTGGCTAGAAAATGAATTAGCAATTAAAAAATGCATATACCTTGAAAAGTTTGCTGCAAGTTCTAACGCAGTGGTCTGGAACTGATCAGGGTTGGCGGACCAGCGGGGGAGACGGAATGGTTCCGTGCGAGTGGCAGGCGCACATGCTCAAGCACACAACTCCATTTGTGCCAGCGGTGGGCACGCACACTTGCCACTCATGCAAGTGGAGCTTTGCACATGAATGTGAGTGCCACCATTCGCACAAGTGGAGCTATGTTCAGGCTTACCCACTGCTTGGATGACCCAGTTTCAAACGGGTTGCAGCCCAGTAGTGGGCTGTGGCCCAGGGATTGGGGACCTTTGTTTTAGCATATACTTGGGGATAAAATATGAACATTTTTTAAAAAATAGCTGTCACTAAACAGTTATGAGTTTATTATATTCTAAGGATTCAGTAGTGTGATTTGTATGTTTCATATATTTTATTTATTTGTTTCATATATAGTTTTACTGTTAGAATAAAATGTATGTATATGTGGATAAATATTCCTTTTAGTTATGTACATAAATAATGGGAAAAAGAAAGAGTTGAATGCTCTCTTCTCCATCCAACTTGCTTCAAAATTATTTTTTGCCCTAGATACTCCTATTAGCAGTGATTATAATTAAAGAAGTAGCTTTATTTCTTTAGCAGAGTCATTCAGTAAATAAATGTTATTGCCTGTTTTAAAGAACATTTTCTCAAGTTTGAGCAAATCAAGTTACGTTTTCTCATTATTGGAGTAACCATGAAAGAGCGTGTTTACAGGTGAAATAGTAGCATTTCCTTTGCCAGGTTTTTACTTGTAAATAATTTTGTACATGTTTTGTTACTAATTTTATTCTGTATTTTTAAATTTTCATATTGCTAAGAAATATAGCCTTTACCCAAGCAGCATGACTATAGAGCAATTGGTTTCTTTAATAATATATTTGGTATTATGTAGCCATATCTTCCTTCTTATGTTATATTAAAAGTTAATGCAGGAATTAGAATTCAAAACTAGTGTTTGACTTCATACATTTTTTGTTTCCGGATAAATTTTAGGATGAGAGTTGTTTCTGGAAGTACTGTGATAGTGGACCCATAGTATATATTTATATATTTCTAAATATATATTTATCTTTTTGTTTATTATTGCAGAAAGCATTGACAGGACTAGATGATCTGCGGCAAGTGAAGGCCCTTGAGATGCGTGTAAACACCAGAGACAATAGTCTGGGAAATTTTGGTGAGAGAAAATTTTATTCTGTCTCAGATTATTCAGAAGCGTATTAGGTGTGTTTGTCACCTTGAGTTATTATAATTATAATAATAACAAAGGCGGGTTATGAATAAATTAAAAAACTAACATGAGAATCATAAATGAACCAATAGTTGCATTTAACGTTGCCTTTGGAAAATTCACTAAATTGATTTAATGTCTGAAGCTATTGTCCTATCTGGGTTAAAAAAAAGCATTATGATAGAAAGTGAACTTGATCATTTCTAGAAATAAAAAATATCCAATACATCTATCAAGTAGGGGAAACTATTTGAAATCTGTTTTATAAATTCATTTGTTTTAGAACTGGCCCAATGGAACATTTTTCCCTAGTACTGGTTGTGCCCTAGAAAGGGTTCATATAACCCTTTCATGAGTGTAAATACAACAACGATAATAAGAAAATGCTTGTAGAAAAGCACGATCCACTGCAGTTCTGTGAAAAGCATTTTCCCTTCAGATTTTCTGAATTCTTACATTTTTTGCCACATCGTGTTTCAGAGTTCCATTTTAAAGACCTTTTAAAACTAAATTGTATAACAAAAATGATGCAATATAGAGCTTTTAGTTATCACTTGGTTTATTTTTTGTAAAAAAAATATTGTGATTTATTTTATGTATTTTATTTTATGCAATATCATAACAACCACTCTAAACAAACTTGATGGTCCAGAATTTTCTTCACTATGAAGTGGTCAGGAGCAAGTGGATTTCCAACCAATAAAATTCTATTTTTAGATATTCGTTGTTGCTATTTCCACTTTTTGGATTTATTGTGTGAGATCATGACCCAGCATATGTGGACTCATAGTTGCCTTCAAGACTTGTATCTGTTCTAACCTTTATGAATATTAATACTCACAAATAATAATAAGCAGCGTATATTTTAATGAACCAGTTTTTTTCAGCCATTCATCTGTTTCTGCAAACCAGCTGATTCAGAATCAATCTGGTCAAAGGTAATTTGAGGAGTTGCTAAGGAAGCCTTAATCTGCAAAACAGTTGCTTATTTGATATTAAAAGTTCACGGAGCCAACAAGTGTAAGGCAAATAGGACTTGTTAGAGGAGTTCTACAGTTAAATTTCCTCATGTTTGAGGGGGAATTTAAAATGCTGTCTGTCCATATAGGTTTGTCAGTGAGTGGACTGAAGTGAGTCTATCCTTTTATATACTGAATTGCTAGGGGTGTATCCTGAAAGGCTTGCTGATTTGTTGATTGTGTGTACTTGAATGATTGCTTCTTACAGAGCAAACAAACAGACTTTATCAGCAATTCTATTGTTTATATAAGCTAGCTGGTATCAAGAAAGCAAGCAGATATTAAAAATATACTGGAACTAGTTGGTAAGAAAAGTCCTTAACAAATTTCTCTATAAAATAAGCCAGAAGTGAGCATTCAAATTAAATATACACCATCTGTCAGATTATTGATTCCTGTCCATACTTGTAGGTAGATCATAAGCTTTCTGACAGATAGAAAGCAACAAGTGAAGCTTGAGAAAATCACATCGCATACCCGAACAATTAGCACAGGCATCCCTGGGGGCTGGGGGGGTCTCCATTACTCTTTTCTGTCTGTATCAATTATTGCATCTCTATGGATCCATCTGTTAAAGTTTTAAAGTTTGAAGATGATACAACAGTCATTGGTCTCATTCAAGACAATGATGAGTCTGCATATAGATGCCCTATGGTGCAGCCAGAACAATCTGGAGCTGAACATGCTTAAAACTGTAGAGATGAGAGTAAATTTTAGGAGGAGCTCTTCTATTTTACCACCTCTTCTACATTCAACAGCACAATATCAATAGTAGAGTCCTTCAAGTATTTGGATTCTATACTCTCCCAGGATTTGAACTGAATACCTAACATTAGAACCATCATTAAAAATCAAACAGGACAGGTACAGACTTCAACAGTTAGTTAGGACTGCAGAAAAAAATATTGTAACCAGCCTGCCTTCCATCAGCCGGCTCAGAAGGCAGGCTGAGAAAATATCTATAGACCCTCACTTCCTGGACATAAACTGTTTCAACTCCCCCCCCCCCTTTGGATGCCACTACATGCCATTGCATGCCAAAACAACTAGACACAGAGACAGTTTTTTTGCCTCATACCATCACTCTACTGAATATCTAATTCCCACAGTACTGTTTTATGTATCCTACTACCCATGCAGTATGGCTATATTACTATTATCCTTCTCATCTTTTCTTTTACCTTCTTATTGGTATTATTATGATTATTATTATTTCATCGCTTGGCATGTACACTGACAGCTACTGCACTGGAGACAAATTCCTTGTGTGTCTAATTGTACTTGGCAAAATAAAGTGTTCTATAATGAACAAGTTTCTTTGGTTAGTGATCTACAAATTATGCATCGTGCTTACTTTCTTGTCTGGAGATAATGTAGCCCATATCAAAGTATGCTTTTATATAAAAAAACCAGAAAGATATGAGTAGCAAGTGGCACATAAGGGGGGGGATGCAGTTTTCTTGAGAGAATACAAATTGAGGCAATAAGAACACCACAGCAATGACGCTGAGGGAGAAATGGAAAGGAAAAGAAAAGAGGGAGTTGACTATGTGTGAGTTGGAGGAGCAAAATTAGAAGGATGATGAAATTTCTGAAAAATCTATATTTTTAATTAAATATACGGTCAGTTTACGGTCAGTTACTACTTCTTTTCTGAAAATTCTGGAACGTTCTATGGTAAAATATTTAAAGATTCAGAGACTTTAAGCCAATGAATTAATTTTGTTGTGCACACTTTCTAGAAAAAAAGTACTTTTGTATCGGAAAAAGTTACTTTGATAATGGGAGAAGGCATTTCTCAAATCCCAGAGAAAAAAAATATTTTTTAAAAAAAGTTAAATGTATATGTCTTTCAACAATTATAATGCAGCATTAATATAATTCCCAGTTGCCACTTTTAGTGGATTTGGCATGGAATTCCATTAAAAGGAGGGTTATTAAACAATTTCAATGTTTAGAGAATACTAATGAAACTACTTCTTATTAACCCTCAATATTTGAGGCAATAACCCTCAAATATCTGTTCTCAACGTGGGACTCAAGGGATGTGCTGAGAAAATTCCAAGCCAGCGTGGCAGTTAGCCAAGTTGCATGTTTAAGAACTATTATGTCCACCTTCCTTCTCTTTAAACAAAATAGCACAACATAATTTATACCTACAGGTATTCTTTGCTTAATGACTGGTCACTTAACAACCATTACAACGGAGTTTTAAGCTATACTGAGCCATAGTGATGTAGTGGTTGGAATGCATTACTGCAGGCTAACTCACTTCTCACTCCAGGACCAGCTCAAGGTTGACTCAGTGTTCCATCTTTCCTATGTCAGTAAAATGAGGACTCAGTTTGTTGGGGGCAATACTTAGAGAGGGCTGTAAAGTACCGTGAAGTGGTATATAAGTCTAAGAGCTATTGCTAAAAAATCTACTTACAACCCATCTTCAGAGTTATAACTGCCACAAACACCTCCCACAGTCATATGGTTCATTTGGGGTAACTGACTCACATTTATGATCAGTTATGATCAGTGTCCTCAGTCATATAAATAGAATTTGTGACTTTTTTATCATTTTCCAGCAGAATACAGCAAAAAAACCCACTCAGCTGATATGCTGGATTTGCCTAAAAACCACATGGTTCACTTAATGACCATGTGAATTTTTTAACAACCATGGTAACATGCTTTACAACCATCCTAAAAAGAGTTGCAAAACAAGTTCAGTAATGTCAAAATGTTATATTTTATGTCGGTTACTAGTGGCCTAAAATATAGTCTGACATAGAATGCATCATTTCTAGGCAACTTTGGTAAGAAATGTTTTTGTGAAAATATTAGACATCAGAAATCAGTCAAATGTCATGGTAAACAAATGTACAAACTGTGAAATTAAAATAATTGAAATTAGATGTTTGAGAGGATTATAACATATATATTTTCTTATATTTGTTTTTCTTTCCTGATCTTACAGGTTCTTACCTCCCTAATCTGAAACAACTAAAACTGAATGGAAGTATACTTACATCTGTGAGGTAAGAAATAATAACTCAGAAAGTTAAGTCAGAAGTAATATTCAAGTCCCTTACTACTTACAGCATTTCTTTCTACTTCAGAGAGATTGACTATACACTTTATCTTTGTACATAAAAAAAAACTTGATTAAGTCTGTTCTTTAATTGTAGTGATATAAGATTTTAATCTTAAACCTTAAACTATACAAATGTATTATATTATGTACCTGGTTATATCCAGCCTACAAAAGCATACATTATTATGCATAATTCTTGGACATTAGTAATCAAATTACTCTTTCAATAGATTTAAAAGATATTAAGAGTCCTTTGTTTTATTTTTTTCATGCAGATAATCTTGCAGTATCTTAAAACACATAACTGGTGAGGTAGAATCTAGTCAATTCATTATTCCTATCATAGGGAAGATTAGATTTCTATACCTAGTTGGAGAAAGAATCCACTATAGTCAGAATAAACTGTAGTTTGTAAAGTAATATTCTTAATTTTTCTTTCATTTGCAAAATTAGGTTTCCTTCAGAATTTGTAATGTTTATCCAATATTACAATCTGGAGAAATGGAAAAATGGGATGGGATTGAGTGTGAGGGAAGAGATAAAGAGCTCATCCACATTTGACCTATGCCCAAATAGGCTCAATACTTTGATCTCATATTGTCTCTGTTTAGTAGTTGATCCAAGTTATTTCTGGGGTAGTTGAGATTTAATAAGAAATGAATCACATGTTTCTACTAGAAGTGCTACAGCTTTGTGAAGCTTGCAAAGACATTATTTCCATTTATTCCTCAGTTTGTCTTTGGGATTTCTTTCCCTGCAGGGTTTAAGCTTTATGTAACAATTTTCTCTTTGTTTTAATAAACTGAGCAGAGATGCGGCTCCTTGCTGACTTTGCAGAACTCTCTCCCATAACGAATGCTCGGGTGCTCTACTACTCTGTTAACTAGATTAAAAATATTTCCAAGCTACCAAAATAACCACAGAGGAAAGTATAATCCTAACTGTCTCTGTCATACACAGCTCTGCCCTGTACTTGCTTACTTGGAGGTGAAGTTCATTGAGATTATTGCAAGTTTACATCTACCTTTCATGCTAGAAAAGTTGCTCATTTTAACTCATTTCTTGCTACGGGATTTTTTTTTGTATTGGTGCTGGGTGTTAACAATAATTCTAATGATATCGATACTTCCTAAAAAGCTAACGGTATTTTAAAAAGTCTGGGAGTTTTTAATTCAGTACAAAATTTGATACAGTATGTGCAAACAAAGTACCATGTGAAATGATAAAAAATTTATTGGAATTTTTTTTTAAAGATTAGAAACCCATTCCCAGGAAGATCAAGACCAAGCAAGATATCTGATACCACAATTTACTAATTGTTTAAATATAGTTAATTTGTATAGCCACTCCCATTATAAATTATTCATATCAAGCTGAGCCCTCCCATTCTGTTAGACCAAGTAGAGTTCTGCTGTTCTCAAGTTTCCAAAGTAATCTATACTTGCCTCAAATGGCTTGATCTGGAAAATACCTGAACTTGATGAGAATGACTTTTGCTTTATGATGTGCTAATCTTGGGGTCAACATGCCAGGGGAGGAAGTTATCCTCCAAGAAACTCTTGCGATGCATGATGAGGACAAAGTTCCAAATATGGAATTTGCATCAATAATTTTCTGCAATTCTCTAATTTGTCAAAGCAATTTCCTGTTTTTCAGATTTAAAGCTATGCTACCATTTTTTTCTTTCCATGAATGGGAAGCTTGTGTTTTGACATGTCATCTGGATTTTTGTTAGGTTTGTCCTAATCAAAGTAAGAAATTTCCTATCCTTTGCCTCTAATGGGATTATTTCCCATTTTTCCAAATAAGGATTTTATTGAATAATTATTGTTCTTTTCAACATGTCATTTCATACTCTTATATTGGTTTTCTCTTTTATTTCAAATCATTTCATCAATTCTGAGAAAGGGTATGTGGTATATTACAAATTGGTACATGCAAGGATAGATTTTTTAATATATACATACTAGCACAGTCTGTCCTGGAACGTTCTCAATAACTGAACCACAGTTGTTTTCAGAACATAGTTCTAAATATAAGAGAAGTCTCATTGGTACTTCTGAGGCAAAATTCACTTCGCTTATATCATCTGTGATTGCAGTTTTGTTGTTAGTGGAAGCAATAAATATTAAGCATATAGAACATTAACTAATAAAGTTAACAAATATTAACTTTATATTTGAAAATACAAAATCATGGCTAACAATCTTTTAACTGTGGTTTCATTTAAGTTTAATTTAATTTGAATTGCAAAAACAACTGATGAGCAGATGATGTAACTAACATAGTATTGTGCAACAGGGACTAGTAATGTATTATAACAATAAGGTATTATAGTATTTGTTATACAGGTGAACCTCGACTTAAGATAACAATTGGGACTGAAATTTCCATCACTAAGCAATGCGGTCACATGACCACATCGCTTGGTGACCACAGTCCTAGCATTGCCATCTTTATGAATGCAGTTAGTTGTTAACCAAGGGCCCACCCCAATCAAAGCCATTCCAGCCTTGGTCTTTCCCAGCCCTGTGCTTCAGTAAGGTAAGTGACTGCCTCCAACTCCCACCCCCATCTATCTAGGGCCCAAATTCTGATCACGTGAGTGCAGGGTTACTTTTGCGGTCATATTCTCAGGCACAGGTTGTAAGTCCATTCATTTAGCCCCCCATCATAACTTTGCACGGTTGCTGGATGAGCAGTCATAAGTTGAAGACTACTTATAATGAATTTGTTAGGATGAAAATTGGAATCCATGAACAGCTTAAACTTATTTACTCCAAATTGATTACCGAAGGGCTAATGGCTCTTTCATCTTGTAATATTGAAGTGTTCATTTGTTCCTTATTTGTTACATTTCACATAATTGTCTCTTTGCCAGTGCCCTTTTATTTCTACATTGATATATATGTACAGTTGCATAATTGTCGTGATTCGTCAATGTCAATGTCTAAGGTCAGCTGAAACCAATGCCAATGCATAGTTCAAACTAAGTAAAACTTTCCCGATAGAGACACTCCAGATGTTTCATTATCCAAACTAGGCAACATCATCAAAAACTAAGCTCAGAAAACATCAAAGACCCCTCATTTCAACCCTGAGATACAAATATTCTCCTTTATTAAAGCACTCCATTTTTTTCTTCAACCCTTTCTTTTTAGATCTCCATATCAGATTTAAAAAAAAAGTATTCCAAGTTTTGTCCCAGCTGATAAAAACTGAAATGAAGTTTTCTGTTTCTTTCTCTGATGTTAAACAATATGATTTCATTGACTTCTAAAGATGAAGCTACTCCTTTGATAGGTAATGATGAATCCCGGTGTTTGTTCTCTTAAGGGACCTTGGAACAGCACTGCCTCGTCTTCAAGTCCTATGGATGGCTCGCTGTGGGCTCCCAGATTTAGATGGGATCTCTTCCTGCTGCTCTTTGAAGGTAGGAGAGTCAAAGACTTAATACATTGTTTTGCTTGACTTGTTTACATAGTGCATAGCCCTGACTGCTTTGAAGGAAATTAGATATCAAATCCATGTTAATTTACAGTAGTCCCCAGTTTAAGACCAAGCTCCATTCCCAAGGTCCATCCTTAACTCAAATTTGTGTGTTAAGCCAGAACACAATTATTGGATAATGCTGCATAAGTAGTATTGTGCAATGAACTCGAACCTTGTGTGTTTAACTTGAATTTTGCTACGATAAAGCTCCGTTCTTTACTATGGGTCATCCCTATATGAGCGTGTTCTTAGCCCAGGGATATGGTGTACTTTTAAAAAACATTATTGCATTTTTAAAAACTATACAACTAGGTAAAATCTGATTCGTAAAATACCGCCTTGTCCAGTAGCATTTCATTTTAAAAAGTATTATAAATGTCAGCTGGAAAGTTGAACTAATGTCTCCAATGAAAACAATGGCAAACACTTCCTTATTGCTGCTAAGAAAACTACATGAATGTATTTGTGAAACCACAAGGAAAATAACTTGGTCTGAAGATTTACCATAATTATCATTAAGGAGCCCTGGAGGCACAGTGGTTAGAATGAAGTATTGCAGGCAAACTCTGCCCGCAGCCAAGAGTTCAATCTTGATAGGGCACATGGTTTGTTTTTTATCTTCTAAATTTTGCAGTGCTGGGCACAGGCCACATTTCCTATTTTGCATAATATTAATCATGGCAAATTGCAGATTTTATGTTTATTAGCCATATACTGTATGCTAGGAATAAAAGCCTATGACAACAATCAAGCAAATGAAGTTCATGCTGCTTATCTATAAGAAAGTCTGTGAGACTTCCTTTTACTGTTATGTCTTAATTTTTTATGACTTATTATTTTTATTTAATATATCACAATTCACCTTAATATTGAAAGAGTCCTTCAATTTTCTTTAGGAACTCTACATAGCCTACAACAATATTGGTGACCTAAGTCAGATTAGCCTGCTGGAGAACCTTGAAATTCTAGATTTAGAAGGAAACAGCATTGAAGATCTCAGTCAGATTCAATACTTGCAGCTCTGTACTAAGCTGACCAATCTTACAATAGAAGGAAATCTTATTTGCTTGAAGCCAAACCCACAATCTTCAGAGGTGTGTGTTAATATGCCACATGTAATCTAATATATGTCTTCTTCATTTATCTCAGTGCAATCATGTATTAAAGCTGTGGTTTAACGTAGCAAAGTTATATTTGTGAATTTTGCCTTGGAGGAACTGTTTCTCAATCTGGATGAATAGGTAAGTGGCATAATATAACTCTAATATAGAGAAGAAGACTTGTACTTCAAATCATTCATCTTGGGAGATCTCCAGCACTTTATTCAGCATTCTGAAGACAGAACACTGTAACAGCATAGTTGCTAGGAGAAACCTTAGTGAAATCAGTGCAGTGCAGTACAGTACAGTGAAATCAGTACAGCTTGTGGTTGTTTGGTATGATTATATTTTGAAACAGCAAGGAGAGATGTGTGTACTAAAAATTACCCTTTTAAAAACAATTTTCTACATTTCTACTACTGAAGGCCTTGCAAATGACTTCTGGAATTCTCAAGAGTTTGCAATGCCATGGGGAGACTGCCTTGCCTGAAGCAAAGCAGAAGGTATTTTTGCATGCAGAGTGCGTGATGCAATCAAGCAGAACAAACTGAAGTGTAATAAAAAGATGATATAGAGTTTTGGTCGAGGGTTCTAATTCAAAGCTGGGTTGAGGTTATATCTTGCATTCGATGCAATCTTCCTAAATCACTGCACAACTCATTTTTTTCTGTATTAATCATTGCTCTTAAAAGCCAAATGGCAGTTGCGGCCAGAATTCTTTTTCATCAGTTTCAGTGGGTTTGCTAGATGTGCCTGACGATTGTCAATTCTTTCCTAGGGGGCACTGCTATTCCTTCCAAATGATTAGGCAAGTGGCACATTACAAATGTGATGTGGATAAGATTACTTTTTATTAATATCCAGTTAGATTTATTAAAATAGATGCTGTTGGGGTGGCTTTTGATGACTATTTAGAAACTCAGAATTGGTACTTTTTTTCACTCTATTAAACTCCCTGTAAAAATTTAAACAGTAGTAAAAAACAATAATAAACATGGTAAACTTCAGCATATTTGTATAAAGCATATAATTGTAATGTTATTTCATTTGAATAATGGCCCTAGTTAATTGCATGTTATTACATTAACATCTCTAAATTGCCTGAGACTAAGCTATATTAAGATCTTCCGTGTTAGCCTACTATCTTTTCAAATCAATAATACAAGGCCCAGTATTTTCATGTGTGTGTGTCTTTATATACGTGTGTTTCTGTATTTATGACTTTTGAAGAAATTGCTAATAGATAAAATTGTGTCTGACAATTATAATGAAATATCTATGAAAGCATTTTGTTAAACTTACATACAGATGCATCTTACATTATTGTTGAGTTGCTTTTGGGGTTTTCTTCTTTTCTTTTTTTGCTTTTGTTCTTTTGTTGTTCTTAAATAAAACTACTTCTTTCCCCATTCATATATTTATTTACTATAAAATAAACAATCTGAGTTCATTTTCTACCTTTCTTATGTGTAACAAATATGTGTCTCTTTCCAGCCAATTTAATATCTGATTTATGAGTTCTGTGTTTTAGAAAGATTAATAATTGTAATTGTTTACTGGATTTTGAGTTGGGCTTTTATCCATTTTTGTTGTTAGTATTGTTTTTCTTAGAAAACTTTATGCCTAACCTGGTATCTTCCAAATGTTTGGAATTACAATTTCCACATAAGATCATAGAGTTGAAAGGTACCTTAGATGTCATCTAATCTAACTCCTACTGAAAGCATGACTCACTAAAGCATTTTTGACCACTGGCTTGAAATCAGAAAAAGTTTTGGTTGAAACCATCTGAAATTATTAGATGATAGCAGGCATTTTTAGGCATTGTGAAACTGAAGCAAACTCAAAGATCTAGTCCACGTAACTGCTAATTGAGGAAATCTGCTCCACCACTGCCCTTATTCAGCTTCTATTTGAACACTTTCAAAGAAAGGGAGTCTCTCATCTTTTATGTCAGAGTGCACACAGTGTGACTAGGTGAGATAACCCAGGAGCAAATACAGTACACAGGTTTGTATTTACATATAGTGGTTTTTATCCCTAAAAGCATATCAAAAGTTTGATATAGGCCTTGAACAAACATTAATCAATAATCACTACACCACAGAAGCACACATGGAGAGAAAGATAAGCCCTCACAAGGTCTCCCTTATATTACAGGCTCTTAAAGTGGTAGCAATCCAGTAACCCTCCTAACTCATTGCTACCATTGCATCATCATTACAACAATACAGCATTACAACCTTACAGCAGCTGGTCAGCTATTAAATTATCATTACCCTGACATTTTATTTATATTCCAGTGTTTTAATTAAGATCTCTCTTTTAATTTGAAATATTTGTTTTATGTCCTTCTACCTGAAACAGAAATACAATGTACTTTGCTCAAGTAGCTAGAGCTTGTTTCTATAGCTTCAGCCCCTTCAGGAGAGCTGTCACTCTTTGGCCATTCTCACCGTCAGACATTTTACATTTTTGTACAGTTAGTCCCTGAGAAAGGTAGAACTATCTTGATGAATGAATAACAATCACCTTCCCACTTCTGGCTTTTGCTAGAAAGCTGAATAACAGCTGTAGGGACCAGGAACTACCAAAAACGGAAAGGAAAGGAAAGGAAAGGAAAGGAAAGGAAATCAATATTTGCTTATTGATTTAAAATATTTATACTGTCTTTTTAGCTTTTTGAAGTGGTAAAGTAGGTACTTAGTTTGAAAAAAAAAATTATAAACAAGATTAAAAAAACAAATAATGCTGATCTTATCCAGTATGAACAATTAAAGAGGAAAAGTTTGCAAAGATGCTTTCTTTAGAACTCCAAATACTCACTCTTAGTCTACATTGTGGTTGAAGCACAACAGGGGAACTGGAATCTGTGTATTAGGGGGCCTCTTTTGTTTCTCATATTAGGAATAAGAAGACATTTATTTATAAATTGCCCTTTATTGCTGACTTTTGATATAAGAAAATGTTACAGAGGGAAACTTATAAAAAGAAGCTCCCACACTTTAGATCAAGGATTGGTGTACTTTTTTAGATCAGGGAGAGGGATTATCTTTATATCTTTATATATTATAGGAAGGACAGGACAAAAAAAGATGATTGCAATTTACTTAAATTAAGGCTTTGAATTCATGGAATGGGTTTCATACTATAGTAACTAGAATTGTCTCTGTTCATGCAATCCACTACAGGTCATTAGATTGGTTTCATCTAATATTAGGGCCAAATACTGGATAATGATAATAGTCACTGAAGGGGCAATTGCATGGCTGTTTTGTTTGTTTGTCAGTAAACTGCAGCTGTGGGTAAAGGTGATTTGCAGATCTGCAAGATTAATCTGGCCCCTGTAGCAGCTAATTTGGCTTTTTTAAAAGATGCAGGTTTTTCTTGTGGTCATTGCCAGACAATTGGGAGGCAGAAACCCAGACCAGTCCAGATGATAAATGACATAGACCTCTTGTAGCAGACACTATCTTATCTAAATGTGTTAATTAGAAGATAAAACAAATTTAATAGTAATATATTATGTGGTGAAGATGGGGAAAAAAGAGGCAGTAGAAAAATCAGAGAGAGAAGAAAAGTAGATATTAAAAAGTTGACAAAGTTTTACAAACAGTATATCCCAAAAGCAATTTGTTTAATAGTTACCTAAATACTGATGATTAAATAAGTGAGTTGAAATTTATTTACATGGGATGCATGTTTAGTGTATCTGTAACTAAATAGTGCTTGGGTTTATTTATTATGATCATAAAAATGCTAATCTTATAAGGTTTAGCTATTGTTACATTTATAGTTATTTTTCCATTTTACCTGTTTTTCAGATTGTTTCCTATAAATGTGATCAAAATAACTGAAGGCATTATTTTCTCTGGGGCTTTTTTCTAGGACCCAGATTACAATTACAGAGTTGAAGTGAAAAAACTCATCCCTCATTTAAAATGTTTGGATGAAATACCAGCAAATCAAACTGCTATTCCTTTTCCATGCAAAATGAATAAGGACTGGCTTATTGTCAAGGAATCAATCAAAGAAGGAAGTTTAATTGATGAAGCTTCAGGTTCAGGTGTGCTAAATTATTTTATAAGACTTTGTTTGATTACCAATAAGAGAAAAGATCTGTACATCCATACAAAACTGATTATCAATACCAAGGATGGGATATGTTTACTTATTTGTCATATCTGTATGGCCACCTATCTCACACAAAGTGACCATGGGTAGCATGCAATAAAATTAAGTATCATTTGGATGCATAAAGAACGGATCTTGTGCTTTTAAGTATTAAAATATAAACTATGCAAAAGCAAAAAACAAAACACCAACATGTAGACCCAACATGTATAACCTACAGATATCCTGTAGGTTATGAATGTCTCCAGGCCATTCTATTATTTTATAAGAATCACAGGGGGGGGAAACCATTAATTTTTATATTTTTCAGGGGGAAATACCAAAGTAGTATTCGACTTGGTCCAGATTAGGTTCATGTTGCTGTTGAGCCATGTATCTCCTTGGGTGCTTTTCAGCTGGTATCTGTTTCTCAGCCTATCATATCTTACAGAATTAATACTGTGTTAGGAGATATGCCCGTATGAGCTACTTTGAGTTCTCAGAGAAAAGATGTGCTATAAATGCAATAAATTTGCATAAATTGAGCCCTGGGTGGCATGTTACTAGACACAGAAGTAAGAATGACCATAGAAAATTGAGAATAATACTTTCTAATTATATGTGAAATAAAATACAGGTAACATTCAAATATACCATATATAGTAACATACAAGCGTATTCTCATATAAGCCAACAGTTCAATTTTTAAGCAAAATACTATGAAAAATATGTCACTGCAGATAAACTGATTCTAATTTTTCATAGTATTGTGGTTAAAAATTGAAGTGTTGATCTATCTGAGGGGCTTATCCATAAGTATGCTGTAAATATGGGAATTTTTAAAAAGTATTACAGTACATACTTATGGATAAGCCCATCCACAGATAAGCTGAACCTGACTTTTATTTTGCCATAAAATTTCTAGTCTTATCTATGAGTATATATAGTACTCTTGCTGTTACAAAATTGTTCCAGGGGCCTTTAAAGAGAAACAGAAGTCACTGACATTTCTATAATTTCTAACTAAATATTTTTCCCAAAATTCATAGTAGGAATATTCCTGTAGGACTCGAGTGGAACAGATCTGTTTTTTTATAGAATGATAAATGAGGTAGTCCTCATTTAGTGACCACAGTTGAGATCACAGCTAGGTCATTGTGAAGTGGTCATTAAGTGAAACCATGACTATGCTTATGATCTTATGTCAGGTTTCCTTTGCTTTACAGATCTATGAAGATCATAGATGTAAGGATTGGCCACAAAGTTATTTTTTAATCACTGTCATAACTGAATAAGTGAGGCAATCCCTAAATGAAAATTACTTGTACGCCCCATATGCCTCTTTTGCTTGAGAGCAGTCTCCTCAGGAACTGATCTTGTGTGCTGTGGTGAAATCTCACACATTTCCAAATGTGGCTTCCCATCAATCTGATTTCAATAATATCAACTTTTTTTTTCTTTTCAATCTGCTCTTCTAAGATTGAAGATTCTTCAGTATAAGATTCTTCTTCCTTTGAAATCTCCTGATGATTTCCCACTGGTGCTGCCACCGCCACCTTGGCTGCTTATATTTGATTTTCCCTCAAACCAGCCATAAGCTGATGGGTAGCATGTATTTAAATTCAACTACTCCTTTGATCTTAGCATCTTAAATTGGCTTCTTCATAGGCTGGTTAAGTCTAATAACTCACTCTATTTTCTGGGGCATCTCACTGGGTAAACCATTTTATATTTTCCCAGTTGCATTTAGGACAGAATGCAAATTGTTTCAAGGGTTATATTTAGTTAATTGCACTGTCTGCCCCCCATATGGGTTAATGCTTGGAAATCACTATAAGATTCTTGGTGACTGCCTCATAACAAACACAGAGAATAAAAAAAACTTCCCTACTATATAATCATTAACCAAATAATTATTCACCAGGACTGAAATCTCTACTGTCCTTTCAAGTGGAGGAGTGGAACTGATGGGAAGATACTGGATTCTTTTTCAACATGCTATTTTTTTTCTTCAATATCCCCAAATTCATTTGTATACATTTTGCTAATTTGAGGCTGAAGATTGGGAGCAACAGACAGGCCAAGATTTCGGCATCTCTCAAACTGCTTTTCATTTCATAACTGTTCAGGTCAAGCTTGTTTTAAAAGACATGCGTCTGTTGCCACCATCCTTTCTTGTTGCTTAAGACCATCTTGAGGTGGCTTTTGACCTGTTAACGGAATAGCTTAGAGAAGTAGCCTTCTAATGAGGACTGTTGTAACTCTTTAATTAAATTGCTTACAATGAATCCTGATCTTGTGCTATTCTTTTTGAGGAAAACGTCGTTGTTCTTTTATAATAAGTTCTGTACCTCTTAACTGGGATGGAGACAATTTGTTTTGTTTCGAACTTTAAAAAAAACCAATCCCACCTGGAAAGCTTTGCAGAATGTGTTGAATTAGCTTCTTTCTGGCAAAGCAAAACCGGATCAGCTTGAGAAATTCCACTGAGACAGAATTTAAAATGTTCTTGGATGCTTTAGTTTTCCCCCAAAAGCCACAAAAGTGGGTGGGATAGCAATCCACACATAAGGCTACCGGCCAACCAATCTGTGGAATATTTGGTACTAGGGGATATGTAGACAAACATTTACTTTTTTTCTTTTAATGACCCTGTAATCCCTTGCATCATCCCGACTCCACCCTGATTTTTAAGCAAACATATAAGCGTATAAATCAGAGACTCTAATAGAACAAATAACTTTTTTATTCTTACTGTGTTAGATGATGTATACTGTATAGGACAAAAAGCGAATCTGTCCTCAGCATTTGTCAGCGGTTAATTAGCATCTCCCACCTGCCTAGTCTCACTGGCACCAGCATAATTTCATTTCCAGTTTTCATCTATAAGGTTTCCTTAAATGCTGCCAAGCATTACTGGTGGATTGTGGCTACTGGTGGCTGCAAAAAGGCCCTAGGGCTATATGACTGCATGAATAGCATTGATTAATACTAAAACAGTAAGACCAAAGACACTATGCCAGCTGCAACTGCATTTTTGCCAGCAATGCAGCCATTTAAATAAATGTACTAACAGCCCATTAACAAAACACAACCAATGCTCTGCATACAAGCAAGCAACCAGACAGACACGGGCAATCAGTTTCTTAAACTCACCCTGTAGTATATACATTAGAACCTCAGCAAACAAATACAGAATTTTATTTGCAAGCAGCCAGATACAGGCAGTAAGGCTATGAAAAGCATTTGATGAGTGCTTCACAAAGCACAGTTGTTGAAACATTAAGTAGGCACATGTTCTAGAAGACTTTGGGCATCTGCTTTTAAGACATTCACCAATGACCTTCATCTCTATTTATGTGCATAGCTGCTTTAATGGCAGACTTAATGGAAGTATTGTCGGAATGCATAAAGAAATGAGGGGGCAGGTAAGCAAGGGACCCTTTGAAAAAGCTCCAGTAAACATTTTAGTACTCCCAGTATTCCATTCCCAAGTATCACCCAATCCAGCCGGAGGAACTAGTAATTGCTACATAGGTAAAGAAGGGCATTAAAAACAATAAGGCAAGACACAAGACAAAAATCCAGTCAAGTTGCCTAGAGTGCCACTTGAAAGATTTCATTATTTGAAACAAAGCCCTTGAAACATATATTGCTTATATTGTGTAGACTGTTTTGTAACTGATCTTAAAATACATGCTTTTTCTTTTTGCCCTTCTTGCTTGAGTAACTAGGGAGGCAGCAGGGCTATGGAACTATCTTTATTTTAGTTTATAAAATCAATGCAGATATGGCAATAGATACATTTGCCTCATGCAGTAGCACCTTCTGTTATCCACACAGCTTACATATGGCATGAAGACGTTCCATGCTGTACAGTTTGCTGAAGATATGTCCTCATAATGGAGTTTCCATCTCATATTCATAGGCAATCTGCCTACTGCTTAGGGAGGCTGAAGCTGATCCAAGATGTAAGGTGACATAGGTAGGGGTAGCTATCTGCTTGTCTGCCATTGTCCCAACAGGTGTAGGACTGACCCCTTTTATCCAATCTTTGGTTTTGGCTGTAAGGAAAAGCAGAACCCTGGCTTCTGATACCATTGCCAGGTTAATCACCCCTGGATTCTTCAGAGTGTTGGAAGACCTGCAATTCACTAGCCTATACCCTGCTTAAGGCACATAAGTGGAAAACATAGTAGAATTATTTTCCCAGTACAGCAATTGCTGTTCTTAGTGAAGTCCTGGCTCTTCCTCTTTCTGGAAAGTTCCTTTAAAAAATTCAGTCATCCAGAGATTGGAACCTGGTACAGATAGGGTTCAACATAGGCAGGCATGTTTTCTCTTCTGTCCTTAATATGTATATCTTAATGTGACACCAGAATCAATAAAGTGATTTCTCAAACTCTGGTTCTTCAACTGTAGTTAGCAGCAACTGCATCTTGGCTGCACAAATCCAAATTACCACTAGATTATAGCCAAGAGAGACAAAAAGCTCTTGACTTCGTTGTCATCAAATGGTTAATCAATTGGTTGAGAGGTTAATAATTTTGGAGAAACTATGACAATGTTTGTCATAAGCTGAACACGTCTCACACAGACACACAAAACCCCCAAACCTTGAAATCTGGCTCTGCAGGCCACTTCTGCTGACTATCAGCTGCCTGCAATTTGGCAGTTCAAAACCCACCAGGCTCAAGGTTGACTCAGCCTTCCATCCTTCCGAGGTGGGTAAAATGAGGAGCCAGATTGGTGGGGGCAATATGCTGACTCTGTAAACAGCTTAGAAATGGCTGTAAAGCACTATAAAGCGGTATAAGTCTAAGTGCTATTGCTATTGCTAACATCACACTTACATCTATACTGCACAAGTGGAGGCAACCACTACCTTCCAGTTAAGAGAGAAGTCTTTGTTGCCATCTACTGGTTTTTAGGTTGATAAGTTAACAATCCTTTTGGGAGATCAGTAGCAAAAGCTGAATGGATGAAAATGTCAGATTTTACAACACAATCCCAGTGTGTATCCCCTAAGTGATTGGTGGCAGCGTTTCCTGTAGTAAGTGACATTCAGATTTCAGGCAGAGAAAATGGCAAGTTATTGCCCTTTCACAGTGCCTTGTGGAGAAGCAATACAGATAGCACAACACAGTTCCCATCCTGCACATTAAGGGAAACTGGAACTTATGCTGCCATGATTTCTCAGCTCGAGGACACAGGATGAAAGCATGGTAATGCAACTCAGGGATGAGCTCCTTATTTAGTATTTCAGGTATCGCATGTATATGTATGCATGTTTTTCTGTTTTCAAAATCCTTATATGGCAATGGTCTTTTATGAACGATTGCACTCTCTATTGCATTCTGACCTGAATAATCACTGACTCGAGTTAATACATTTGCACAAAGAATTGTGATTAATAAATGGCAGAGTGTTCCTGAAGTTAGCTTACAAAGTTTCTGATGTTTAGTGTAGTCATGGATGAGTCTGTGTAGCTATTTGGCAACAGTACAGAAATGTTACTTTAGTGGGAATATTACTTTAAATTACAGACATAACATTTGTATCCATTCTAGTGGGAATATTTCTTTAATTTATGGACATATTTGTTTTCTGTACTTGTCTCAAGTGGACACTTACAGCATATTCATGTTACAGCATTGTGTTGGGAATATTACTTTAATTTACAGACATAACATTTGTATCCGTTCTAGTGGGAATATATCTTTAATTTATGGACATATCATTTTTTTTCTGTGCTTCTCTCAAGTGGACACTTACAGCATATTCATGTTACAGCATTGTGTTGTCGTTCTTCTCCTGACCCCTACCCTTCTTCGGTTTAGATTCTCAGTTAGGACTCCTAACAAGAAGGCTGGGCTCTGCTGTACGGCCTGCTGCAACTCACTTTTTGCTAGGTTCCAGACCTCAGGCTCTCCAGAGATCTCCCAGTGCTCATTTGCTTTCTGGTTGTAGCACTCTCCTGGAATCCACCATCTGTGATGAGATATTTCCTGATGATGATTCAAGTGACCTGACACATGGTAATGAACACTTTGTGCTTTTCTTGACCATTTCCTATCCTCTAGCCCAGGAGTATCAAACTCAAGGCCCGTGGGCCGGATCTGTCCCACTGGGTGCTTAGATTTGGCCCCCAGAACCACCCTGGAAACAGCAAAGGATCAGCCCACAGTGCCTCTGCCAGTGAAAATGGAGCTCAGGAGGGCCACTAGCAGCCCTCCTGAGCTCCGTTTTCGCTGGCAAAGGGTTGCAGGAGGCCATCGCAGCCGAAAATGGAGCTCGGGATTCCATTTTTGCTGTCAGAGCGCTTGGGCCACCACAGGCGCCACCAACACGAATGATGTTGAGCTGGCCACGCCCACCCCGGCCTCCCAAGGTCAAACACAACCCTGATGCACCCCTCAATGAAATCGAGTTTGACACCCCTGCTCCAGCCTCTCCTTAACAGAACATGTGGAAGCAAACAAGAACGGACTTTTCTCCTATAAAAATGTTTGGATTATATGTGCATTTATCTGCTTATAGTAAACATATATGTACACGAACATTTCCGCAGGCTTGCTTTAGCAGAAATTTTTCTGTAACTGAAATTGGGAAATGAACACAGGTATTAAAAAGAGTAGTTCAGTTTTATGTTAACATTAGAGATTATGTTTAATCAAGAAATTTCTGTCTTGTGGTTGGCTGTTCTCAGACCTTTTCCTGCCCAGATAATGAAATTTCTGTCATTTTTTCCCCAAAGTCAATTTAACTATCATACTTATCTTAAACTGAATGAGGGAAGATATTCTTGAGCACTTTGCCCATTCCTACTAATCCCATCTCAGCTCACAAATGTGTTTTTTCTGTGGGTTAGAGTAACAACTGACCAAAATAGAAAGTTGGTTTATTTTTTCTGAATATCTCTTTCTAAATATGGAGAAAACATAATTGTATATAAGCTTGCGTATGAAGTTTCGGGTGAAGAAAACAGTTTTTAAGCTTTTGAAATTATAAATTACAACACTTTTAAGTTTTGTTTTTGGCAGGTGTCAGCAGAGTTATATGTGGGAACCCCATCAAAGCTCTTCATGCACGAAGACAGAAATTAGGTGTAAGTTTCTTTATAAGTACATTTTTGAAAGGAGGAAAGGTTAGAAGGTTGTTGTCATATGAGAAGAATAAGCCTATGTTTCTCAGTCTGGTTCTAGAGCTGAAAAGCCCACATAAAGTTTTCTGCTCCTTATTAGGGTGTGTTGCTAATTAAATTATCAGCCTTTTTCTTTCGATCATGAATGGGTTTCTGGCAAACCTTCTCACTCACCATGGAGATTCATACTTGTGAAAAGTAAAGTGGGAAAGCTGTTGGGGACATTTCAAGGGAAGGAACAAATCTGATGTAGAGAAAAACACACCTAAGCCTTCCCTAGGAGACAAATAACAAATGGAGCTGGGCTGCAACATTGCCTGATCTTGCATGTTTGCTTTGCAATACTATGTCAGGCTGCCCCCTGGTACCTCCAGAAACTGTGGCACAATAGCAGGTGGGCATGATGGGGAGATTATGAGAGAAATTAAGATTTAAAAAATAATCCTTGGCAAAATTATTTTTTCCCAGTGGATGCAGGTATTTTAATATAATTTATCTAATATTGTAGTCTGCAGTAACAAACCTGTTCCAGCCACCGTGTCATCTAGCAGAACATAATTATGATTTTGAAGAAACTGGCAGTGTAAATGAGAGAGACATCTTTGCTGAACTGAAAGTCTTGCAAGAACATCATTACCAGTAAGAGCCAAAATTTAAGTCTGTTATGAAGCAGAATTTTTTAGAATTTCCCCAAGATAAATCAGCAAGTGAATTTAATCTCCAGTTGATGATGAACAGATTGCATTGCATCACACTCTAAAGCCTATGGAAAGACAAACATTAGGAATGTTTTGATAAGGAATTGTTTATACTGCTTTTTCCGGTTTCATTCAATATATACACAGTTTTTCAGGGGGAAACCTATGAAAGTCCATGAAAAATCTGTCCTTTAATAACTATTCTAAGTTATCACTTTGGAAAAAATAAGTTGAGCTTTTCTCTTGTTTTCATTGTCATAAGCATGTCAGCCATCTTGTGGCCATGCTCAGGAACTGTTCGTGTTTCCTCCTATTTTCATTCAATTTATAGGAGGAGAAATCAAATAAAAATGGTTAAGAATTTCTACATAGATAGCTGTCGATTCAAAAATAAAGACACCAGCTTCAGTACATGCTTTTGCTATTGTATCTGATTTTCCACTTTTAAACTATTGTCCTTGCTGTATTGGTGGTAGAATGCAATCAACTGTTTAATTATTTGGAAGAGAAAATTCATGATAATAACGAATCTGCATATCCTGGTTTATTTAATGTTACAGCCCTCCATCATGCTCACTATGAGAAATTACTGTGCCAACATCAGTGGTTACAAAATTAAGAAAATCCCATATTTAGGATTTTAGAGCTAGTTTTCTTGAGAAGAATAAGGTGGGTGGGTGAGGGGAATGTAGTGATGTCAGATTAGAACAAAGACAAAAACAGTGCTCTCAGAAATGAGTCCTAGAGTTTTTTTATGGCAATTTTTTTTCTCAAGAGACATTTGCTAAAGACTGAATTGGATTATTTTACTGTAAATGCCGTAAAATCTGGTTTGGGGATGATTTTTTAGAGCATAGCATCGGGCAAATACAAAAACATTTTTTTGCTTCTGGTGATTATTTCAGTTTAAAGGTATATGACACAATATAAGTTGGATATGGTATGTGCAAAAAATAATATATAATTTTAATGTACAGTATGTTATAAAATTTGGGCAGGATGGCATCTAATTAAAAAGTAAATCTCTGGCAGGCACTTGCAAGCCCTCCAAAGGGTGAAATCTCCCCAGCTGCTGAAAATAACACACAGTGATGAAGAAGGGGAAGAGGAAGAAAAAGGCTGCAGCCTGAGTGACAGCTGCGATGAAGACTTCAAAGAAGCCTTTCAGGGGGACATCACACAAATTACCTCATCAGAAGCTTCTTGTTTTCCCCATCTTTCTCAGGTGTCATCAGGTATAGAACTAATAGGGCAATCTGGAGTGTCATTTATATATAATATTTAACGATTAGAATGCAGTATCATTAAAGCAAACAAATGCTGAGGAAAAGAAGATGGTACTCTTAGCTCATTGTAAGGGAGTGAGAAAGAAAAATAGATATGGAATTTATAGTATGTTAGAAACAATAGCAGCAACTTCTGCAGTTCTACTGTCTCACTACAGATATTGATCAACATCTTTGGATGCAAATGATTTAGATGTTACCAAAAAGATTTAATAGGCAAGCCACTGAGATGAGCCAACCCTTTGCTGTATAAACTCACCTACAGTACTCTAGTTCATAGTTTGCAGTTGTTAAATGGCTTAGCAAGGTGCACAAACAGTTTAGGAAAAGCTGAAAGATACATTGAGAATTTGAACAAACTTAATGTATATATAACTCCTTTAATCATAGTGGAATTACATAAAAAATTGTTACTCAAATTGTAGCTTAAAAGATTTTTAAGTTCTGCTATTGTTTTTCTTTCAACTGTGTGTGATTCTCAGAGACTGCCTGAACAAGTCCCTGCATTTTTTCCTGAAGTGGCTTGCCATTGCCTTCTTCCTACAGTCAAGAGGAAGGGATTAGGCCACGGGTTATACAGCTGGCTTTTGTGCTTAAGGTGGTATTAGAACTCGTGGTCTCCCAGTTTCTGACCTGATGCCTTAACCACTCTACATAAAATTGGTTCCCAAGTTCTGCTTAGCACCTGCTAAAAATGTGCAGAAGAAGCTATTTAATACAGATTCTAAAAAAAACTATTTACAGAACTGCAAATTTATATTCTTTGTTATTAAGCTATCTAAAATAATCAGAAAAGACAGATATCACATTGAAATGGAATGCTGTGTATAAAATTATCCCTTTAGAATTTTGAAGTGATTAAAGTTGGGAATTCAGGCCATTCTTTCCATCCGGGTACAATCCTCTTACAGAACTTACAGCCATCTTTTGGATGAAATAACTTTGTTGCTAAATTGATGGTGTGCTTTCCCCTGACATTTCAGATTCATCACATAGCCTCGCAAATGCGTTGCCAAGCATTGTAAAGCGCTCTCTCCAACCTTCTCCTCCAAAATGCCCTTCGCCTTCATCCATGGGTATGACAGCTGGACTTGTGAGAGCTAGACATCTGAAGATACCTAATTCAAAAAAAGCTGTGTTAAAGCTGCAGCCTCCATTAGTTGTGAACAGGGATGAAGTGCAGCATATGGCTGAAAGGACTGCTGTTCTGAATCTCCACAGGAAACCAGACGCACCCTCTAATGCAGCAGTCTTCACACAGAGGCAAACAGTTTGTGGCAGCAAACAGATTATGAGACCCATTTCAGGACCAGCAACATTTGGACTAGCAAATAGGTTTGGATCTTATCCCCAAAGTTAATGGAATAAAGGCCGGTTCATAGTTATAATATTGGGCCAGGTTAGGTATATCTGAGCTTGCTTAAATCACTAGCCTAATGCTATCACAAGGGCTAAAATTCTATTGACACAGTTTTAATTTTGGGCAATGTTATTCATTACATCCTATAGGTAGCCTTCAATGTATGAGAGGTCGCTTAGCAACCGTTCAAAGTTACGATGGGTCCTTAAAAAGATTACATATAACCTACATTTAAAATTCTAGGCTGTCCCTCCCATGTCATATGACCACATTTTGGGCATTCTGAAACTGGCCTGCATTTATGGCCTTTGAAATGCCCTGCAATCATGTGACTACAATTAACAATATTTTTCCTAGAAACTGGTATTTACTTCCAATTTCCAGCAAAAAAAAACCCAACGCCCTATAGTGAACAATGGGTTTGCTTTATGACTGCTGAATTCATTTATGACCACTGCAGAAAAGATTGTAAAATCGGTTGCTGTTACGTGACCTGCTTAATGACAGTCACAACTTAACAACTGAAATTACAGGCTTAATTATGGTCACAAGTCAAGGACTACCTTTATAAAGTTTGGCTAAAAGATAACCAGCCTGAAGTCACCAAATAAGAATCCTTTATGAGATTTGACTTGGATCTGGGACATGCCACCCTTAGTCCAAAGCCTTAATCATTAATATACATCTATTTATTAAGTTGCAAGCTAAGTTGATCTTCTTTTGCTGGAAGCGTTGCTGTTGCTACCTGCTGTTGCTTATTCTCCCATCCATTGAAAGAGACAGAAGTTACCTGTTCTTCTGCATCTGTGAGACACAGCCAGGGCAGAAAAGTGATCGTTTTTTCTACCCTTACCCATTTAGCTCCTGGGAGGCTAGGTGTGAAACCTTCCGATAGCCATTGCTTGTCTTTCAGTAGATTCAGTTGGTCCCTGTTCACGTGCTCCCATTGTAGACGTTCTGGCAAATGTGCTCACTGTAGAAGATGAGGCTGCTGAAATTTGAATTTCTGGGGTTTTAGAAAGGAGTTATCTATTCTTTATCTATCTCTTATAATTACAATATAATTTAAGCTATGCCTAAGCACAAGAGAATTTGGACGTGATGCCTCACATTCAACAAATACTTTTCCCTATAACTATTTTTCCTCCCATAACAATATTTTTTGCCTAACACAACTACCCATGCCACTTTTCATACATCTACCTGTGTCACTTGGCTCCATGCCTCTCTGC